>APFE031734067.1:266619-493309 GCA_000404065.3 Pinus taeda | reverse complement strand
AAACTAAATTTGAAATTCCGTCGATGCGTCGACTGTGGGGCCAGCTAAGGGAAACGTCCTTATCAATTAAAACTGGAGTAAAATCTTGGAGGAAAAGACTGGGAAATAGATGGGTAGCGGGCAAGCTCAAGTTAAAGACTTTTTGAGGAAGTGGGTTGTATATAGTAGATGCAAGTTGGTTCTATATAATAGATAAAACCGCACACATTGTTTGTCAAACCTTACATGGCCATCTGAATCTTGATTGCCCCCAGAATTGTGAAGTCTTTGTATCTTGGGAGAGTTGACCAATGAAACAGCGGCAGGCACTGGCAGGTGGGCACCATGCACTGTCTTTGTAATTTCCGTATTGCTGGTGATGTTGTGTACATATATCTTCATGTGCACTCCGCCCATCTACCATATCCTCTCAAACAAACAAAGTTGAGGCTAAATCAATTCTCTTCTTAGTTTTGCAAAATTTTCAGAAAGATTCTTATGCTTGGAGTAGTCTACCTAGGCAGAGGAATGGCTCGGTTTCCATCGCCGCCCGGAAAAGCCTCCAGCTCCAACCGCCGGTAATTCCTCCTCCCTCTGCCACCCTCCGCGAGCTCCACCCAGCCCCGCCACTCTCCGCATTAACGTCGACGGCTAACCGGTTATTGACTTACAGCCCAATTTCCATCATGTCTTGGTTAATTCACCATGGAATTTGAATTACTCCAAAAACCTGCGGGCCGCTCCCTCACCAATTCGACCCGGCATCCCCTGCAGCTCACCAGGTAACCAGAACATTGAGCAAAACTCACTCTGCTTTCTAAGCTATGCTTTCTATGCTCCAGGGATCAGTTGCATGCTTAACGTTTGGGGTTTGTTGGTGATTGTTGCTGGGATCGAATTCACAGAGTTGCCTCGTTTGCTCAGGTTTGTTGTCTCATTGGATAAAAAGGTCAGAGAGTGTTCCTAACTTAAAAATATCTGCCATCGCTCTAAGCGTTTTAGTATTGTAAGTTAACTCGAAAAAATTGGGTTGGATAGATCGCATAATTGGACATGGGTAATGATCCTGATTATCACAAACAATACTCACCTAATCGTAACCGTGCCCTCCATCACCATTGAGAAACTGAACTTGAAACACGTTTATTTTAGTGTTTGCGAGAGCTTATCTCTGTAATTATATTTTTAGATAATGCTTCGTTGAAGATTCCAAGACCGATTCAGAAAGAGTACGAACTCAGTGAAGAAATAGGAGATTATATACAGGAGCTCTGCGAAATGACAAACTTTCCCACTTAACCTGCACAAACCCCAGTATTGGGACTAATGTCTGAGTTAATTATTAAGATACGATTTGTCTTTAGCTGAGAAAAACAGTAGTTACAGAAGAAAAATTGCAGTTCGTGCCTATTTGCAACAGGCACTCCTCCGCTTTGAGCTTTGGGTTGGACGGAACACGGGAATGAAATGGAAGCCAAAGAAGCTTTGAAGTGCATAGAATTCACAATGTTTTATAAAATGAATTATATATGTACAATTGAGCGAACCATAAATGTATTAGGTTGATGAGATGAAAGAGTATGTAGATTAGGAGAGTTCTGTTTATGACTTTATACCTCTATCAGTAGCTTAAAAGGCCTTTTAGGGGTGACCCTGACTAGATTATGTCAATGAGAAGAAAGAGTATATAAATCAGAAGAGACATGTTTATACCTCTGTCAGTAGCCTGAAAGGCCTTTTAGGGGTGGCCCTAACTTGTTTCTTGCGTTGTTCTGCCTGGTTCTTCCATGTTGGTGATCCTCTTTCAATGGAACCAAAACACTGAGAAGAACGTAAAACCAAACAATTTTGTCAGTCCATATTGATAGAAAGTTCATTAAACCAGTGTAAATGAAATAAGAAAACTCAGTTCCTTCTAGACACAATTTATTAAGCAGAAGCATCCAGAGACTCGACTCTATAAATATATAGAAATATGTCCATAAAAAAGAGTAGGGAGATCATAGATGAATTCGTTCATACTTTTTTGCTTCTTCTTCGGCTTCTAAAACTGCAAAGGAAAAAGAAAAATAATGATTCAACACGCTTCATTAAAAGAGCTAAAGCGATCAATCAGATTTTCCAAAAGAAGACATAAAAAGAGCTGATTGCCTCAAGGAAAATACAAAATATTTCCTCAGCACTGATTCTTAAAATACGAGGACTATTTGGGTTTCTCTCCAAACACTAATGATCATGATTAACTATTCTTCAATTAGGATTTCAGACAGGGTTCTCACAGAAACAAATAGAATGGCCTTTCTCATCAACAAGTTAAAGATCAGTACTTAGGATACTCTCAAACAAAGCAGCCTGCATAAAGAACTCTGAAAAGAGAGGAAGCAAACCAACAATGTGGTTACTAAACTTTAAGAAAGTGGACAAGAACATGCTTTGGAACTGAAGGTTAGTAGGGTCAAGATTAACAAAAGGGAATCAACGAAAAACAAACCCATTTCATTAACAACATTGTCTCGGAGGTTGCCAAATGAGAACAATTAGCAGACAGAAGAAGGGTAACAATAATCTCATCACTTTCAAAAAACAACCAGAAAGAATCCTTTACTTGTTATTACCATAAAAGTTCACAAGCAACAAACAGGATTCCAGTAGTCTCAAATTATAAAAGTTGGATAATGAAGATGAATGAAAAGTGTTCTTATCTATCAGAGTGAGGAAGACTTTAGATCTTATGTAGGATATGTTCAACATATAGGCTGGTCAGAGAAAATGATGGGATTCAAGAGGGACATAATAATTAACATCAAAGAACCAAGAGAAGCAAAAAGAAGCAAAAACAATCATCTCGAATAGAGCCAATTCAATTTTGTTCAAGTAGGGTTTATCTTGCATAAATTCGACAATTCTTATTCAGCATTATTGCCAACTAACTATTTTCTAATTTCATTAGGCCCTACACTTTTTGTGGATGAGGTTGGGTGAAAGAATTGGGTGATTTTGATGGAAGAAATGCCCCTCAACCATGGCTTTATTGTTCAAGTTATTCTGGATGTAAAACTAATACACTGAGGAGTTTGCAGTGAAAAACCAGACTTCTACATAAACAAACCTTAACAAAACAATTGCCAATTTTCTCAAAAATATATTTCAAAAATTGTGTAGTAGTATACATATGCATCTTGTGAAAAGCGGGGATAGTTCTGTAAACTGCTTTCAGTCAACTGGGCATTTTATTAGCTAATCACCATTATTTGGTGAAGCATCTCCCACATTTCAAAGTTTTTATGCAAAAATAAAAAACATGTAATGGAAAATTCCACGAATTAGTACTACAAGATGTATACTAATTAACAATCTACAAAAAATAAAACATCTATACTTATACAAAATATATCATTCCTTTTGCCGCCATAGATTTAACTTGTGGCAGTCCCTCCAGCCACCTTTTCTATTGCAAAAATTCAAATTCTCTTACTTTCAAAACCAAATAAGCCCCCAATGCTACCACATACATTAAAATACCGAGAAAGCATTAAGAAATTGCACAATAGACATCTCTTACCTTCTTTCGCTTGCAGCTGTGGAATGAAGGCTTTGGGTGTCAATGACACCACTGGAACCACAATTCTCATACTTTTCTCTTGCTTTCAAAACCAAATAAGCCCCCAATACTACCACAGACATTAAAATACCAAGAAAGCATTCAAAAATTGCACAATAGACATCTCTTACCTTCTTTCACTTGCAGCTGTGGAATGAAGGCTTTGGGTGTCAATGACATCACTGGAACCACAATTCTCATACTTTTTCATATTGCAGCGATGATCAAAACTATCAAAATTCTTTCCAGATAAAATGTCCTGCTCTCTCTTATCTAATGGCTGGTTCGTTCCAGCAATAGCCAATCTCCCAACATAGCCATTAGGTCTCGGATTCTCAACACAACCATTAGGTCTCTTACATGCTTTGAAACTGAAAGTCAGCAGGGTCAAGATTAACAAAAGGTAATCAGTGAAAAACAAACCCATTTCTTTAACAACGATGTCACAAAGGTTGTCAAATGAGAAAAATTAGCAGACAGAAGGATAGCAATAATATTGGAGACAAAGGGTAGAGTAATAGCACTCCACCAATTTAGGGTAGACTCTGCAGCTATCTTTGGGTGATAAATGATAAATGTTTATGAAAGACATGAGGATCTTTGTATATTTCAGAATTACTGAGGTTCAAGAATTTTTCTTTTATGTGATAGCTGAACATAGCTCATTTATTTTGTCACCTGTACTGCTTACAATTCTACATTATGCAACATGTACAATCATCTACTATACTGTTCAGAAATGGAATTTCTATTACATTAAAGGATGAGATCTCTTACCCACTTCCCGGGCATGATCTAGGAAGTCAAGTTCATGTTACAAATTGCAGCGCCAATTTATATGAAATCGTGAGGCTTTTGCATGTTAGGTTTGGTAATATATTGCCCCTAAACAAAATCTGGCAAGAGCTCTCATTAAATTGCTATCACTATATGCATAAACTTGCTTCAAGGACAATCATAGAAGAAAATCTGACAAGAGATTTCATTAAATTGCTAATACCACATACATAAACTTGCTTCAAGGACAACCAGAGAAGGAATTCCTAGAATTCTGTAGCAATAATGTTTACAACATTGAGCTAGACAATAGATCTAGGCATTTGCAAACTATCCATTAACCTCCATCCAGGAATCCAGTTTCCCTAAATTATTTCAAACAAAATGAAGATCAATTTGACTAAAACATTCTAAAAAAATATTGTCTTACATGTATTACTTAATGCATCACTATTATTCTGCTCTGTGTACGGCATCTAGGGCTCAAGCCTAAGAAGCCCAGTTGGGGACCCTTACTGGTTTCTTCATAAAATTGAAAAAAAAAATTATCCAACTTATTGAAGCTTTCCTAATAAACAAAAAAAATTATATTAGCCTAAGGCAACTTTAAGGATCTCAATCAACAAAAGGTCATATGAAGCAAATAATATTCAAGGAGCCCAGAAACAAAGGAGCTTTTTCTCTGAATCCTCAACAACAAGAATTCTTTGTCTTGGGTGGTTCCACTCCATCCCCATCTCCATATACATCCATAATATTAACTCTGTTGAGAGACAATTGAGACTTTTAGGAATTCGAATTCAGCATTTTCTTGCTCACGTTAGTGTAAATCTCCTTGACCAAAATTTGGAATGCAGACAATACATTTCTATTATCCAGAGCCAAGGTCTCAATGAAGAACAACCCCTCTGATTCGGCAAGCTTCTTCCCATCTTCCACAGGAACTTCCCTTATATGAGCTAAATCATACTTATTCCCCACAAGCATTTTCACGACATTGCCATCAGCGTGCATTGCAACATCAAAATTTCACATGAGTTTGAAAATAGCTTGCAACATCACATAGATGACAACCAAAAGCCAAATCCAATTTGAAAGATGCTCTATAAGGCATTACAACAGTAATTGCTTGCAATGCAAAAGCCAAAGCCATAGCCAATTTCAAAGATGCTCTACAAGGCATTACACAGAAACTTCTTGCAATGTTAGTATCAGAACCAAGGAAGATGCTATCACATCAAACCCAAAGATGATCCGCAAGGCATGACACCCAAACATCAATGATCCACAAGGCACAGCACAAAACTTCCCATAATATTGATAGGAGAGTGGTGGAGTGCTATTACTTCAACCCAAAGATAGCTTCAAAGTCTACCCTATCCCCCAATTGTAATAGAAAAGTTGTTCCAAATGTTGTTGATGAAGTTCAACCTTTAACAAGTGTAGTGTGAAGGAACCGTTCATGTAGAGTGGCTGAATAAATTTCTTGTGATTTTATATGACAAATGGCATTTATATCACACATAAGGCATATACATGAATCATGTTTTGCTTAGACAATGCTCTATTAGTCTAGGGTTATGTGGTTTTTGGTGTATGGACAATCAGTAAGGATAAATATTTTTAGAGTTTGCATATGGCAGTCGAAAACCAGAGAAACCTAATTCAGTATCATTTATTTTAAAACTCATATATGTATTTGGGTCCTATAATGAGCATTTCATCTATATAAAGTGGTGATTACTAAATGTTTTTTTTTGCAGAATAGTTGCCAGTATTGAAAGTGTTGCAGTGTAAATGAACACAAATTATCTGCTTTTTTTAATTATATATGATTGAAAAACATGTTGAGTATTAGGAAATAGATAATTGTATACTTTTTTAACATGAATTTATTGTTATCTTATTTTTCATGTTTTTGAAGTGTAAAAAGTTGTGCAAAAGTGGCGTTTATGCATTGAAGTGCCCTGCTTTCCAAATACAAGTCGAGCAGTTATTAAATTCGTCCTTTACAATATGGCAACAAATCATTTATTTCATGGAAAGAGAGAAGTACCTGGAATGATGACAAACAATGAGGCATATTACATTGCCCTTGTTGAAGGGTTAAAAGAGGCAAAACAACATGATGTCAATGATATTGAAGTCTTCATCAACTCGGAGTTGATATGTAATCAGATGAAAGGCATCTATCGGGTTCGGAAGGACAATTTAAAACCTCTTCATAAGGAAGCAATAAATTGGAGTTGTTAATTTCAACATTTTACCATCAACCGCTCTGCAGATATTGAAAATATGTCCACTGATATAATGTCCAAAGCAATTTTAAGCACACATGTAGATGTCAAATATGACATAGGATCACCATCCACTGCAACAGAAATCATTGATCACCATCAATATAAATCCCCATTGTACGAATGGGTTGTTGTTATCATTTTTCTGGGGTCTATCATAGCATGGTTCTTTCACTAAAGAAAAACCTGTTAATGTTTTATTTTTCCCCAACATGCAATGATTACAGTTTTTTGTATGGGAGACAAATTTATGGAAAAATGTAATATATTCCATGTACATGGACAAATGTATTTTGAGAAAAGTAACTGGTTCATGGTTTTGTGATTATAATTAATACATTATGATGTTGTCTAATCCTTCCCAACACCTTCTCAGATCTTTGTTTCTGGAGAGATATTGATATGCTATGTGATTTGTTCGTTGGTTGTTGATCAGTGATGAAAGGTTTCTTTACTATGTTTATAAGCAATTTATTCTTAATAACACTTATTTCTCAATCACCCAGTCACTCTTCCCATCTCCACCTTGGATTTCATCCCAATAGTTTTCCGAGATCACAACTCTATTTTGGCTTGACTTCTCTGTATTTCAGATCTTGTGCTTGTGGATTTATCATGATAATAAGAACCTAGTATTTTTAAATAAAGCAAATCTTGCTCATGCTTAGTGTGTCATAAGTAAGGAAATGTCAATATTTCTCCAAGAAATCACATCCATGATGACTATCTACTATGCTAAATCTCCCATGTGACCACTCCACTTCCTCCAAATCTTGCACTAGTTTTTCCTCTACAAAGGGATTCTTAGATAAAAACTAGAAAATATGCAGTTGGTGTTCCAGCTATTCTTGTAAGAGAGCTAAGAGGATTACTTGCAATTGGAAAAACCTCTGCAATCCCTCCAATAGCCAACAATTTAAGATTGGGTTCATCTTCAGCTAAATGCAAGGAAAATTTATTTCTGTTTTGCTATCATTGTGTTGCAGTGGAAGTGACAAAATTGTAAATAGTTTGTTGAGATTGCCATCATTAATTCCTTCTCTGTATAATCTTCTCACATCTGGTACTCCTAAAGCAAAAAAAAAAGCTCGTTCTCTTCTTAGAATCCTTCACAATTGGGACTCTTCAAGAACTGCTCAAACAATTCTCTTGCCCGAGACTGGAAATTCAGTCACTTCAGCACACTAGTGAAGCAGCTGTTAGTTTTCCACCAATTCATGCAAGGGACTGGCTTTTACTTGTACATATATTCTTTGGCATAGAAGAATCAAAATAAATGTAAATATCTCTATTATTCGACAGGATTTTGTTTTGTACAGTATTTAATCAGTCATAAAGGAGATGGATGACATAGAAATTCAAGGTGTCCAACTCACCTCTGTAATTTACCCTTCTAGGAGATGCCTAATTGCTCCCACATGGTAATTGTAGCTTGATGTACCTTTGGGTCCCATTGACCTGATTTGATCGTTTGTTTAATTGATGTAAAATTCCTATCTTATCAAACATATATATTTGAGTTGGACTAGCTTAATTGATATGTGCCCACTTTTGCTAAACAAAACATATTTTATGTCTGGAATCAGGATTAGGTATTCTCACACACAACCATCATACCATTATCAGCAAGGTCATGACTTTTGTTGTTTAGGTTTTAATCCTTATCAGTAAATCTATGTTTAGGTTTTACCCTCCACTTTTTTTAGTGAATAGCTTGAGGAATGTGATTGCACAATCTTGCTAGAATATTTCCTTGAACATGTATGTTAACCCAACTAAAAGGTTACAATTCATAAGAGTTAAAATATTTCATGCATAGTATGGAAATTTATTAATATAAATGTTTTTGCATTTATGTAATTTTGACCTAATTAAATTATCTCGTACAATATTTTGGAATGGGAAATTTCCCACCAATGTTTCTAAATCTTTTTTGTTCAGTCAATGGTTCTGAAGGGGGATTTTGTTTCTAAAGCTTTTTTGGCTGAACAATGTGAACATATGTAATATGTAATGTTCTGCTAACCTTAAAAAATAAATGTAACAATTTGAATAGTTGAGGTGAGTGTTATTGCTTTCATGGTTCACTCTGGTATGTAAAGTTTTTTGACCAACAATTTTGTTTTTTTCAAGAACATTCTCAAATGTGGTTTAGAAGAAATCTTTAGATTTTGGAGACTTATACAATGAAAGTTTTAAGAGATGTTTATATGACTACTGAATATGAGTGTTTTGAATTGTTGTTGATGTGCTTCGTTCTTGGCCATCTACTACATACCTTCTTGTTTCAGGTTTGTGGTTGTGTGTGCACTTGCCTTTTCTTTATAAATATATTTGTTTGTAAAAGGTATTTTCACTGGTTTTCCATAATCAACCTGTTTCTTTTAGAGTAGTCATGATTTTTGTCAAAATCCGGCAGAAATTTTGGGAAAGCTGGGTTATAACTGTCAAACTTTAGGATTTTGGGTATCCAGGTGGTTTTTGATGGCTCTGAATCCATTTCCACCATAAAAAAAACCATTCAAACACCTATATGATTAGTTTTTCTGAAAAAAAATAATCTCCAAATTCTTACCCAAAAAAAATTCCGATGCCGTTTCTTTTTGGTTGAGAGATTTCATGTGTTACCCTTACATAATGCTAATACCATGAAAGGAAAAAAGTGACCGCATCCAGGGTGCAATCTTTAAGATAAGGTAATGTCAAATTTTAATAAATTTAAAAGAATAAAACCTCTCAAAGTTGTTTGATGTAAGGTAATGAATCTATCCATAATGCCAAACCCATAGCTTCAAAAATAATAAATCCACCTATATGCTTCATAAATGCATGGTTAAAATTCATATGCTTTATAAATGCATGGTGAAAATCGATAATTTCCATCCCATGGGACTTTGTTATTTCTAATTATTATGGCCAAAATTCCAAAACTTATAATAGCTAGACAAGGCCTTTTTGATTTTCTCATCTGGCTGTTGAAGCCTATGTATCTGAGTTATTGATGGCATTGCGTTGATCTTGTAAACAGGAAGAAAATGAAGAAATATCTCCCATGGATGATAATATTTCAGATGGAACTGGGGATGACTGCAATTAGAATGATAATTGTGAAGTATCAGAGACTAGTTGTTTTGAAAAGGCTGAACAACTTAGTCTGGTTTCTATCTTGGACTCCCATTTTGAGGATACTCCAGGCTTTGAAAATACATATGCTACTATCCAGATTAAGTTCTAAGGCCATCCTCAATCTTTTGTCTCGTTTTGCTTTCCATGCACATTTTGTTTATTGTTTTTATGGGTGTTGTTTTTAGTTCCCTCCAATTTTGCCAGTTTGAGTATGATAAGTTTTGTTTTGATGGCAGGGGCCAAACGACAACTACTTAAATTTTTTTTTTGCATATGAACAGCTTGCTTACATGGACCCTCTTCTTTTGGAAAAGAGAGTAGCATCATGGACGGATTCCTCTGAAGATGAAAGTGGCAATTGTATAGAGGAGGACGAGTCACAGAGCATGGGTATAGATGTTAATTCTACTGATATATCATCACCAACTCAGACAAGCCCCTATACAAGTCACGATAACAAAATGGATTGGGAAGAAGATGTGGGGACAAAATATCATATGAAATAACATGTCCATTTCTCTCAAACAATTCCAGAGAGTCTTCCTCTTGCATCCCCATTAACTTCATTATGGGGTTCTCATCATCCTTCCTTAGTTGCAGCAAGGCAGGCGCACAAGCTTCTGTTTGATAGGGTGAATGAAGAGTTACAGTCAAGCAGAAAATGCCATGGCTGTGGGTTTATGGCAGGGGTAGAGCCATGGCTGAGAGAACAGCAACAGCAGGCTCAGGAGCAATTGGTAAAGAAGATTACATGTGGACAAATATCTCCTTCTTCTGCATGGAAAGGAGATTGATACCGATAGTCATGCAAACAGGATTGTTGAGCTAGACTTTAAGAGGGAGAGACAAGAGTGGAAAATATTCAGAGGGGAAGCAGAGAAAGTAGGGGTTAACATAGAGCTACCAATTTTTTGAGTGCTAGTGGAAGAGGTGTTGCTTGACCTTGTTGAATTGTAGCCCTTTTCTCTTACTCCGCTCTGCTCACCTGCTGCTTCCATACTAGAGATAAGGTCTATAGATAGAAATATTCAGAGTAGCAGTCACTCTCTGCTGCTTATGATGAGGATTAAAATTTTCAATAATAGAAAGATGGCACCATCTCGTGCCTGTAGCTCTGAGATAGTACTTTTGAATCATCTATACTAGAGATGGCCATATCTTTTATTGCTAAGAAAGAATCTCTAAGATAGATGACAACATGTTTCTTCTGTTTTTTTTCCCTTGCTTTAATTAGATAATACTGCCATAAATTAAGGACTTCACGCTTCTTATCAATGTAAATGGATTTTTTAAGGGTTAAATTTATTGGATTAACTGATTTTTTTATATATAAATATCCTTCTAAAAAAATGTGTCATTTTCATAACCATCCATTAATTTCACATAAAAGATATCATCTATATTGCAATTCTCAAAAAAACAGTTTCAATCCATTTTCAAAGCTTGTGAGTATGGCAGGAAGCCAAATGAAGTTCATTTGAAGTCTGACAATATATTGCAGAAGAGAAATCTTTATTTCCAACCTTTGAGAATTTTATCCACATGGTTTCTTGGTGACTCCAACATTCTCTCAGATTTTTTTGGCAAATGAACAAATGTATGCTTTAGAATGGTCTTTTAAATGATGAAAATGACTTGTTGATAAGCCCTCAAATACATTTCAAGGCACCTGCTACATTTGGCCAACATATACCTCCCTACATGAATATTTCTCACCAGCAAACAAATGCGGACTTCATTGATAAACTCCAAATGACACAAGTATGAATGAATAGTCCCAATGCTAGCATACAATAAGTTAATTCTGTGCACTTTTAAGGTGTTTTTGTGTTACTCTGTTGACTTAGAACACTTCCTATTTTTCTTTCACAGAAAAAGCTTGATGACACTGAGGAAGTCTTGAAAGATTTTCAAGAGAAACATAGTCAAGCTAAGTGCACAATCAAGGAAAAGGAGTTCATTATCTCAAATTTGTTACAATCAGGTAGGTTCTCAGCTGTCACAAGTTTAAAGTACCCCGAGACAGTTAAGGTGGTCTAACCACCTCACTAACCTAATCAATAATTAACTATATTGTCATGTTATTATAATCATGCTCACTTAATACATAATGTTTATATTATTAACCCATTAACAATGAACCTCATTGTTTGTTGCTCCATTACCTCCTTTCAAACAACAGTTATAATAAAGCTCCTAAACCTAGAACCGCGATCACCTTGAATCTGCTTGCACATTCTATTTTGACCTCTACGCCCTGTCAACTCAGGAAAGCAAAGATATTCCCAAGCTAATCATAGTCACTAATGGGGCCTTGGCCTTGAGCTTGCTGTAGGAAGCTTTACATGGTTACATAACTTTACTAAAATGACATTTACAATACATTAAGTTGACCCTTTATAAGGTCCACATGACATAGCACTTAGGCACAATATTCATAATCACAGTCCATGTAGAAAAATAGAGGTAACACAAAGATTGGACTGCAACAACTTATCAATGCCCACCAGAAAATGGGAATCCAATTCCAGGGATTTCATCAGTTGTTTGCACACTACATAGAAAAAAACATGACTATTTTTGTTGTTTGCAAATTCTAAAAAAATGACAGTTTTTATTCCTAGTAAAATTAGATGTTCCGAAAGATGCATACATGGCTTATCGTCATCGTTGTCATCATGTTGCTGCATGTAAACCCATCTTCACATTTTTTAATCAAACATAACAGACTATGTAATCCATGAATTCACTTGGTCTCTGAATATGAGGAGGTCCATCTACCATTTAAGACTAGTGCCATAGGTTGTTTCTGATGAAGCAAGAAGTACAACAACTTCTTACCGCAGTTTAGTAGCTGCTTACAAAAGGATCAGCGCCACTCTCTATAAACAGGGCATCTGAACGTTGATCCTAAACAAATCCTCCAAGGGGATCATCTTTTGGAGATCCAGATAGTCAATCTATCTGAAGAAAGGAGAGCTTTCTCAAGAGCTAGCACCCTCCAATCAAACCATGATCTGGAATATGAATCCTGCAAGTCCTTCCAAAATAAGATGCCCTGCCTGCTTAGCCTGCTAGCTTGATACTGAGGAATCTCTAGAAAGCATTGGCCATGACCCTTCCAGCACCAGCTTGGTTGTGTCACCAAATCCCAATGGCATCCAGTGCCGGTATAAATCCAATACACACATTTGGCAACACATTTCCAAGTGGACCAGATGCTTTTTAACATAGAAGAACCTCTAAATTGGAAAAGGTGTGGAGAAGAGATAATCTTAATCAAATCTGCCAAGTGGCTAAACCTTCCAAGCACATAACAATCATTTTGCTGCCAAAATCTTGCAGGCTTGCCCTGAACCACCACATTAATCAGCCACAAGCCACCCTCCTCCTTAGGCAAAATGCAGACATCTCATGGGACCATCAATAACCCATGGTCTATAATATTTGTTCACACCAACCAAACCTCAGTTAATTTGATTAGAGAGTGCTTGGAGAACCATTTCATTCCTGTGTTCTGTCCAACCCAAAGCTCAAAGCGGAGGAGTGCTTGTTGCCAATAGGCATGAACTTCAATTTTTCTTCTATAACTACTATTTTTCTCGACCAAAGACAAATCATATCTTAATAATTAACTCAGACATTAGTCCCAATATTGGGGTTTGTGCAGGTTATGTGGGAAAGTTTGTCATTTCGCAGAGCTCCTGTAAATAATCTCCTATTTCTTCGCTGAGTTCGTACTCTTTCTGAATCGATCACGGGAATCGGTCTTGGAATCTTCAACGAAGCATTATCTAAAAATATAATTACAGAGATAAGCTCTCCCAAACACTAAAATAAACTTGTTTCAAGTTCAGTGTCTCAATGGTGATGGAGGGCACGGTTACGATTAGGTGAGCACTGTTTGTGATAATCAGGATCATTACCCATGTCCAATTATGCGATCTGTCCAACCCAATTTTTTCGAGTTAACTTACAATGCTCAAACGCTTAGAGCGATGGCAGATATTTTTAATTTAGGAACACTCTCTGACCTTTTTATCCGAGGACACAACAAACCTGAGCAAACGAGGCCACTCTCTGAATTCGATCCCAGCAGCAATCACCAACAAACCCCAAACGTTGAGCACACAACTGATCCCTGGAGCATAGAAAGCATAGCTTTGAAAGCAGAGTGAGTTTTGCTCAATGTTCTGGTTACCTAGTTACCTGGTGAGCTGCAGGGGATGTCGGGTCGAATTGGTGAGGGAGCAGCCCACGGGTTTTTGGAGTAATTCAAATTCCATGGTGAATTAACCAAGACGCGATGGAAATCGGGCTGTATGTCCATAACCGGTCAGTTGTCGACGTTAATGCGGAGGGTGGCGGGGCTGGGCAGAGCTCGCGGAGGGTGGCGGAGGGCGGAGGAATTGCTGGCGGCCAGAGCCTAACGTTTTTCCGGGCGGCGACAGAAACCGGGCCATTCCTCCGCCTAGGTAGACTACTCCGGTGACAACTATTGTCTTTTATAACTGACAGCAGGAACGACAACCCTTATCCCGATTGCAGGTTCTTGGCATGTGGTTAGGTGGCCTGCTCAGGCCCACCTCTCGGCCTCCGTTTACATAGATAGACGTTGGAAATTTTTTGCTGTCAGAAACTTTCATTGCCGGAAACCCTTCCCATAACTTTCGCGTGGTACGAGAACGAGGAGAGGCACGGCGTAACTTTCGCTTGGTACGAGAACGAGGACAGGCACAACGCTATCCACTTTAGAGTCACTAAGACTATCAGTGAGATAGTTGAGTGAAATCAAAGAAATCGTAGTAGTCTATAATGCGACTTTTTGGAGAGGATTAGATGTTGCCACGGATGATGGTCATGCCATGGCATGGAAAATATTACGGGTTGTCTTGATTTCTCGGCCGCTGTGTTCCTAACTCTTCCCCGCGACGTTGGTTTGCATGAATCCATCATTCCCAAGGTCTGACAACGAACATGACCTGCCGTCAATAACTCAATTAAACCTTAATTGGCAGACACCAGGACGACTCAATTAAAACATTGGCAGATATTTTCCAGGCGCGACACGTAGCTCTATTTCAAATTTCAAATGTCAGTTTTGAGCGCCCTTCTATTTCAAATTTCAAATTTTAGTTTTGCACTTTGCAAAACACTACATGAATGCCCATGCCCGGGAGGTTGTCTTACTGGCGTATTTCTATCGCTGGTGGATAACCAACTTCTTTATTTTGAATGTGGGCGTTTTTCTATAGTTTTTGAAGCCATGGATGCAACTGTGATTTCATGTTGCATGTGGAAAACAACGAGGCTTTACCTCGGGTAACATCGGTCACTTTGTTTCACCTGGCGACAATGAAATTGTGAAACATAGCGCCCTCTTCAATCAATTTTTGCCTCTCGGCCTGTCAATGATAAAGCATTAAATTTTGTCTCTTATAAACCCACCATATGTGCACAATGTGAACCTGTGAACAAATTTTGAAGTTCATATATAAGACCACGAAGGTAGCCTCCAACGAACAGATCGTGAACTTAGCATCATCATAAGCGTTACATTGAATTTAAAAGGTCGTGCCCACAGGACAAGAGTTTGCATTATTCTGTCACTGGAAATTAAATTCCATCACAATATTACACGCTTTAATGAAACATTACAGAAGTGAGAAAAATGAAATATTTAACGCTCCGAAAATGTAACCCATTTCCTACATTTTCCATCACATTAAATGGTGGAGGCTGAAAAAAAAACTAACGGACCAACCAAACCCTAACTGCCAAACGAATCTGATTGTCGTCGACCTTTGAATTCCCGATAGGAGGCATCCCAGTCGACGTCCATCTTGAATCAGATCATTTCAATGCAAATATGTCATGGAGGAAACCGCTTTTTGTATCCACAAACAAGACTTTATTGAAATTTTACATCATCATCATCTCCAGGGGCCTGTGATTCGAACATGAAACCAAATCTTTGTAATCTGTAAGGAGATGGGGGTATTCAGATCCTCTGCACTCACAATCCCATCTTCGTCTGTGTCCATCAGATTAAATGCCTCCTTCAATGCCCACATTTCACCGTTATCAATGTTGGATATGGGCTCATTTATTTCATCGATTTCCTGCATAATGAACCACAAAATGTGGTGAAACTCTTCAAAATTCAGAGACATTGTTGTTGGCATCGCCAACAATTATTATGCCCTCCATTTACTCTCTACTTGAGCCGTTGTTATCATTGTGGGAAACAATTATCATTCCCTCCATTTCCTCTCTGCTCGGCCCCTAAAGGCCCCACGCTAAAGCGGCTACTAGCGAAGAAATATTGGAGATCCAACAAACTGATTTTCCTGTCACTGTCTTTGTCCAACACGCTGAAGGCCTCCTAAACCTTCCATGGTTCCTCTGTCCTCAATTTCATTTCTAACAATGACCTCATTCGGTTTCAGCTGTAAGGAAACATAATTGGCGACATCGAATTGAATTCCAGGCAGAGCAATTGATATTACAGTCCAGGTATTAATTGACAGACCGAGAGGCAAAAATTGATTGAAGAGGGCGCTATGTTTCACAATTTCATTGTCGCCAAGTGAAACAAAGAGACCGATGTCCCCGAGGTAAGGCCTCGTTGTTTTCCACATGCAACATGAAATCACAGTTGCATTCATGGCTTCAAAAACTATAGAAAAATGCCCACGTTAAAAATAAAGAAGTTGTTTTCCACATGCAACATGAAATCACAGTTGCATTCATGGCTTCAAAAACTATAGAAAAATGCCCACATTAAAAATAAAGAAGTTGGTTATCCACCAGCCATAGAAGAAATACGCCAGTAAGACAACCTCCCGAGCATGGGCATTCATGTAGTGCTTTGCACAGTGCAAAACTAAAATTTGAAATTTGAAATAGAAGGGCGCTCAAAAATGACATTTGAAATTTGAAATAGAGCTACGTGTCGCGCCTGGAAAATATCTGTCAGTGTTTTAGGCATCTGTCAAGTAAGGTTTAATTGAGTTAGTGACGGCAGCTCATGTTCGTTGTCCGACCTTGGGGATGATGGATTCATACAAACCGACGTCGCGGGGAAGAGTTAGGAAAACACAGCTGCCGAGAAATCAGGATAACCCATAATATTTTCCATGCTATGGCATGACCATCATCCAAACCTCTCCAAAAAGTCACATTATAGAATACTCCGAAATCAAGGACATCGGAGTAGCCTATAATGCGACTCTTTTGGGAAGATTGGATGTTGCCCTGGATGATGCTCATGCCATAGCATGGAAAATATTACGGGTTATATTGATTTCTCGGCAGCTGTGTTTTCCTAACTCTTCCCCGCAACGTTGGTTTGCATGAATCCATCGTTCCCAAGGTCTGACAAAGAACATGACCTGCCGTCACTAACTCAAATAAACCTTAATCTTAATTGACAGAAACCAGGACGACTCGTTTAAAACATTGGCAGATATTTTCCAAGTGCGACACGTAGCTCTATTTCAAATTTCAAATGTCAGTTTTAAGCGCCCTTCTATTTCAAATTTCAAATTTTAGTTTTGAACTGCGCAAAGCACTACATGAATGCCCATGCCCGGGAGGTTGTCTTACTGGTGTATTTCTTCTATGGCTAGTTGATAACCAACTTCTTCTTTATTTTTAATGCGAGCATTTTTCTGAAGTTTTTGAAGCCATGGATGCAACTGAGTTTTCATGTTGCATGTGGAAAACAACGACGCGCTTTACCTCAGGTAACATCGGTCTCTTTGTTTCACCTGGCGTCATTTAGGGACAATGAAATTTTTTTCCAGGGCAGAAAAAGCTAAATATTATTTATATAAGAGATATAAAAAAGTCTAGATATAAATGTGTTGCTTCATATGCAACTGTTCAATTAATACTTGGACTGTAATATCAATTGCTCTGCTGGAATTCAATTCGATGTCACCAATTATGTTTCCTTGCAACTGAAACCGAATGAGGTCGTTGCTAGAAATGAAAATGTGGATGGAGGAACCATGGAAGGTGAAGGAGGCCTTCGGCGTGTTGGACAAAGATAGCGACGGGAAAATCAGTTTGTTGGGTCTCCAATATTTCTTCGCTAGCAGCCGCTTCAGCGTGGGGCCTTTGGGACTGAGCAGAGAGGAAATGGAGGGAATGATAATTGTTTCCCACAATGATAACAACGGCTCAAGTAGAGAGTAAATGGAGGGCATGACAATTGTTGGCGATGCCAACAACAATGGCTCTGTGAATTTTGAAGAGTTTCACCAGATTTTGTGGCTCATTATGCAGGAAATCGATGAAATAAATGAGCCCATATCCAACATTGAAAATGGTGAAATGTGGGCATTGAAGGAGGCATATAATCTGATGGACACAGACGAAGATGGGATTGTGAGCGCAGAAGATCTGAATACCCCCTTCTCCTTACAGCTCGCAAAGATTTGGTTTCATGTTCGAATCTCAGGCCCCTGGAGATGATGATGATGTAAAATTTCATTAAAGTCGTGTTTGTGGATACAAAAAGTGGTTTCCTCAGAATATTTGCATTGAAATGATCTGATTTCAAGATGGAAGTTGATTGGGATGCGTCCTACCGGGTTCAAAGGTCGACGACAATTAGATTTGTTTGGCAGTTAGGGTTTGGTTGGTCCGTTAGTTTTCTTCAGGCTCCACTATTTAATGTGATGGAAAATGTAGGAAATGGGTTACATTTTCGGAGTGTTAAATATTTCATTTTTCTCACTTCTGTAATGTTTCATTAAAGCGTGTAATATTGTGATGGAATTTAATTTCCAGTGACAGAATAATGCATACTCTTGTCCTGTGGGCACGACCTTTTAAATTCAATGTAACACTTATGATGATGCTAAGTTCACAATCTATTCTTTGGAGGCTACCTTCTTGGTCTTATATATGAACTTCAAAATTTGTTCACAGGTTCACATTGTGCACATATGGTGGGTTTATAAGACACAAAATTGAATGCTTTGTCATTGTTAAACGTTACTAAGTTTGAAATTCAAATTCTCTCCATCAAAATTTGGTAAATCGGTTCCCTTTTTAATACGAGAGATGAAATTTGAGTCATGAATCGAGTTATTGTATTAATGGAAAATCAAGGATATTTTAGTTTATTATAAATCAAATAAGAAAATTTAGATAGTTTAAGTGAAAATAAATTTAGATAGTTTAATTGAAAATGTTTTGTTTAGTTAAATTGATTAAAAATATTAAAAAAATAATTTTTTTTAAAATATTAAATAAAAGTAATATATAATAATATCTATATTATATATATATATATATATATATATATATTAATAAAATTGAAATTAAATTAAAATGATAATTGAATTTATAAAATAAAAAATTTTTTATTAATAAATAGTTGTAATTCGAACATATATAGCCATATGATATATCATAATAAAATAGAAGATTTGAAAACATTATATATCATATTTATATATGTTTAAAAGAAAAAAGAATTACTATTAGTAAGATTTTAATTATTGAGAAAGAAATACTTATTTTAAAAGATTTGAAAAGAAAAATGAAACCATTTTATTCGGGAAAATTTAAAGCATATAAATAAGAATTTAGAAAGAACGAAAAAAAGTTGAAATGGTATGTAAAATATATGGATAATAAAAATGAATTTTTTAAAATATGAAGGGAAATTAGTTCATTATATATATATTCACATTCTTTTAAGACAAATTGAGAACTTAAAAATAATGAAACTAAAACATAGTAATAAAAATTAAGATAATTGAATAGAAGTCATTTTGGGTGACAGAAATTCCAAAATCATGAAATCTTAATAGAGATCAATAAACTACTAAATAAATACATTTTCAAGCCAAGGTTGAATTTAAAATAGTAAATGAATAAGCTACTAAAGTGAATTTTACAATCAAACTATGCATTAGGAATTAGGAAGATTTTACTTGCTTCTAATAGCAATTTGATTGTTTATATGAAGTGGGTCCCTATAAAATAATTCTTTGTGAGGGAATCATTAATTTCTCTTATGAATCACTTTAAGTAACTCATTAGTTATTATTGCAATAAATGGTTCACTTCCTTTTAGAATATGAATATTGTTAAAATCAAAATCACAACATATTGTATATGGAGTGAAATATTTCCCCATGCATGAATATAACATCTCTTAAGTGTTCCTCCATTGAATATGAGCATCCATAGTCCTAATGGAGTCATCACAATGCTATTAACCTTGCTCCACAACATGTCAAGTATCCATAGTCCCATTAGAGAGATCTAAATTTTCCTTTATTTATTGTATTTTATCTTCTAATCTTTTTCTTTAATATGTTTCTTTAAAAATTACTACATGGGGGGCATAGTGGTCCTTTCTAGGAATCATGATGTTGGTTGCATTCCATTAGCATTTATTAATATTTTTCCATGTTTATTAAGAATATCCGTACGATTTTTAGACCATGAATTTTGACTGACCATCGACTAGTTTATTTAATGTATATGGATAGATTCTTTTGGTAATCTATTTCATTACCAAAACCAAGTATTAGAACTATTAGAGGTTTAACCACTCAGAACATTCTAAATCTAAATAGTATTTAAATTATTTTTGCAATTTCCATGATTCACTTTCCAATATTCTTTCTTTAAGATCATAACCTAATGGATCCATGTAGAGTTTTCAAGGTTGGACGTACATGCACAAAATGTCAATGCATGTGGAAGGATGAAAATAAAATATTTGTTCAATGGAAGCATAAAGTCTCATTAAAGTGTGAGGAAGATAATATTAATATAAATGAAATCTAAAAGCATAAAGTAAAATAAAACAAATAATAAATTGGGTAAACTAGTCTATGTAAACAATCATAAAACATGGTTAACTAAAAAACATGAAAGAAAACTACTATATACAACCTAATTTCCTTAAGGGAAAAATAATTGAAGAAATGCTTAAGGATTTTGCATGTTTGAAAGGAGACCTTTATTTCCTTCAATATTTTTCAAATGATATGAGCCCTATTAGAGGCCATCAACCCACATAGAACTATTAGTTCACTTTTTTCTTCTTGGAAGAGTTGTAGGTAGACACAATCGGTTTGTTTTTTTCAGGTGGATGTAGTCAAGTGGACTAAGGAAATGGATTGTGAATCCATCACATGCGGGATCAATTCCCATTGTAAAGTAAATTTGTTTTTACACCTACTTAGGTCCTAGCCAAAGTTGTTGGAATTTTATGTGTTTCATTTTGCATGTTCACCTTGTCCCACTTATTTTTCTCAACCAAAAAAACACATTTTTGTTATTCCAAAGGAATAAAGAAAAGTACATACTATATCAGCTATATAACTTAATAAAGCAACTATGAGGAAATAAATCAATTGTTGTTAAATGGAAAATGTGGCAGTAATAAAAAATCATAATGATAGAGAAAATTAAACACGATGTTAAATAATTGAAAGTGAAACTTATGCTATTAAAAAAGCATAATTGAAAATAGCTAGCCCTCTAAGAAGATATAAAGGACTGGATCCAAATGAATTTGATTTTCACTTCCATCTCCAAATTGAGAAAAGACCAGAGGAGAGCTAGAAGTGAAAAGCATGTTTATGTCGGACTGAAAGAAAAGAAAAGAAAACATATTTTTTCAACATATAACCATTGAATGAACACTTTGACTTATGTTGTCGACCCATTCTTCGAAATAGATGAAACATGTGTACCTGTCAAGGGATCTTTTCGAGAGGAGGTGTGTAGTTGAATTAAGATCTTTATGGATATGCTTGAAGCTTATTTCCAGAAAGTGATTCTTTAACTACACAATTTTATATTTCCAAGGCATTAGGTTCAGAACTTCTAGTTGAGTTTTATCTGCCACCCAATATATTAGACATTTAAAATCACCCATAATTTGAAATGCACTTAATATTTTTCATATTAGCAAGAAACATTAGTGCCCAATAGGTTATTAACTCAACCTTTGTACTGGATCCCCTCCCCGTGCCAATTTTGGATCGAATTGAAATGACTCCATAAAGGTTAATTATGCCCCCCCCCCCCACATATTTCCTCTTGATTAGCTCAAATGAAGAAACAAACTTGACAACTTTTAGATCAATTCAGGAATGTGATCCTTCTTTCGATTTTTGTTTTTTGCTTTAGGTTGTATTGCTTGAAAAAAGTCACAATAATGGAAGAATGTTGGGGAAGGTTGATGTAAGAATTTTTGAAAATAAATTTTCTTTTGAGGAGCGAGACTCCCCAAGATATAAATATAGGGATAGGGTTCATTGATTTTGACTTCTCTGACCAGTGAAGAAGATAATCCTCCAAGGAAGGCTAGTCACAATTCTTTTATATTAAGTACTTATAAAACCATTTTCCAAATCTCCTTGGCAATCATATAGTAGACAAAAAGGCGGTTCATCAATTCTTCTTCGATTTTATAGAGGCAACAAAAGTTTGGACCAGAGAAACCTCTTTTTTGGAGGTTTTCCTAGGTAAGTAATTTGTTATGCATGGACAACAAGAAAAAACTCTCCAACTTATTGGGGATGTTACAACTCCAAATAGAGTTATACCAACAACAAGATGCCTGACCAATTGAAGAAAGGGATATGGATTCATATGCAAGTTTTTCACTCACATTCTGGAAGAAGTGTTCCAACTCCAAAGTAGTTGACCCTCTAAGGATATATTAGTCTGATAGCATTGATATAAATCTCATTTGTGAAGGAAATCCATTCATTTTCTAAGGATCCCTCTAGATAGAATTTGATAGGAATTAGCCAATGGACAATTGAGGAAGGCTCCTCTCTTTTGACACTATTCAAGGAGTAAAGACCTTTTTAATTTAACACATGAATTAGATTTAAGGATAATTTATAACATCGAGCACCTCCAATAAAAGGGTTCTTTCCAAGGATAACCTATGCACCATCCCCAACTTTCTTAGTAATCCAATTAAAAAGAAAAGGAAAAGAGTCCATCAGGGGTTTCTAGATAATGGAGCACCTCATGGTAGGCTTATCTGCTACTAATCTTAGCCAATCAACCACAAAATTCTTCTTAGGATATTTCATTTTTATTACTTGGCTCGAAATACCTTCATCGAACAAGCCTTTCAGTATATGTTTTAGGGCCAATTCCTCACCAAACCAGAAAATGTTCTTAAATCCCCACCCACCATTTTTTTGGCTTGGACAAGGCTTCCCAACTAGTCGGGCAAAGTATTTCCATTAGAGAAACTTTAAGGACAAAATTGGGCCTCAAAACAAAAATGTACAACCAAAATCACCTTTAGAAGAACAAATAGGATTAAAGATGATGATTTCAAACATGGGGGATGATTCACCATTTTTGGAGTAAAAATGTAAAATGATAAAATAATACAAAAATAAAAAACTAATATTTCAACTCGTATTTTCAACCTATTTCCCTACAATTTTACTCAAGTTTCAAGCAGGAGAACTCGTTGGATGCAAAATTTAATTCCTCACCCAAGGAGTACCCATGTTGCATACTTTCAGTGGACCCTGCTACACAAAAAATAATAAATATATGAAAAAACATGATCACAATCACATGTTTTCATGTAGTTGGGTCCATCCAAAGTGTGCAACATGGGTGCTCCTTGTATGGGGAGTTAAATTTCCCATCCAAGAAGTGCTCTTGCTCAAAATTTGAGTAAAACTGTGAGGAGATAAGTTGAGAATATGATTTGAAAAAATAGTTTCTTTTTTACCTCAAAATTTTGATGAGGTAATTGAATCTTATATTATTATTTCCGCTATTATTTTATAATATTTCTTAGGAGGCCTATTTTAGACCTCAAAATTTCTCTTTTTTTTTCTTCCTATATCTAAAGAAAATTTAACATCCTTTATCTTATGATATTCAAAATAGATTTTGGAATCTTTGATAAGGACATCCAATATATAGGGATGTTTTCTAGAACAAATTTCACCAAAATCATTCTACCCCCCCATAGAGAGCCCATTACAACACCACAAGCTTATATGCTTTTCAAGGTTCCTAGTAAGCCACAACAAATGTTCATTTTTATACCCATTTGGCTTGAGGAAGAAACCTAAATATTTTAGGCCATTTTCTATAGCCTCCACCTTGAAGGGGAAGAAAGCCTTTATGGAGGAGAGGGAGTCCAAAATTACACCATTATCAAGAAATGAGATTTCTTTTGCATTTATCTCCATCCTTGAGGCTTGAAAAAATAAGCTTATCACCCTATGAAAGCACTTCAATTCCAAAACCGATCCAGACCTAATCAACATAACATCATCTAAAAAAAGGACATGGGTGATGAACTATTTAGGGGAGACATTAATACCTTTGATGTTTCCTTTCTGCTTTTCCTCCAGAAGAAGGACGGGAGAGAGGAAACCCCTGTCTAATACCTCCAAAGTAGGGAAAGTTATGAGAGGGGGACCCATTGATTAAAACTAATGAATTTCAAGAGGTTACGCATCCCATGATCCAATTAGTGATCTCCAAGTTAAATCTAATATACAATAGGACTAGTCTAAGGAAGGTCCAATTGACTTTATCAAAAGCCTTCTTAAGATCCATTTTTAGAACTAAAGCCTTCATATGTTTTGTCTTAATAGAGTGAATAACCTCTTCCATAATGCCAATTACATTGTAAATTTCTCTCTTTGCAAGAAAACCAAATTGATTGAGGCTAATTTTCTTCGTTAATTTTTTTCTTAATTATGTTTACAATAATCTTTGAAATTATTTTACACACCAAGTTAAAAAGTGAATAGGCCTATAGTCTAGAAAATTACTTGCGTTTGAGCTTTTTGGAATTAGGGCTATATAGGTGGCATTCATAGAAGATGAGACTTTCCCCTTTCTTTTTTATTCCTCTACCTATTTGAAAAGGCCAAGCCCATGAGATCAAAGAAATATAGAAAGAAAGAGTTTAATTGTCTAACCATTCCAGCCTTAACTTTTATCTTTTGAGAAATTCTTTAAGACCCCTTTGATTTCTTCGTAGGATATGGGGCTCCTTATCATATCAGAATCCTTTGAGTTGAAAAGTATGGGATATCTCTAGATGAGTTAAAGCTGAGGGACAATATTGTTATGACCAACATCTCTAAACAAGTAATAAAAATGGGTAACCACTGCTTATTTTAAATATAATTGATTTGAAACAAATTTTCCATCCTCCACCTTTATGGCCCAAATAGAATTTATGTTTCTTAAGTGGGTGGCATAATTATCAAATAATGTTTTATTACCGTCCCCCAACTTTATCCATGTCACTATGCTCTTAAGCCTCCATGATTCCTCAAGTGTCAAAATATGTATTTTTCTAGCTTTTAAAGAGCTCATCCTATTAGATAACTCCATTGAAAAGTTTGTGTTAAAAATCTTTTATGAGAGTTGATCATATACTTTCTCCAAGGCATACAGGGCATTTGTGAGATCAAATCTCCTTTTTTTTCCCATTTTACAATAACCTTCTTGAATTATTATAAATTCTTAACTAAGGAGCCCATAGCTGATGAGCAACTAAGAGTTGAAATATTCCACCATAACTCAGAAATTAGGGATTTGAAAGAGACCTCTTCAATCCACATGTGATTAAATTAGAAAGGCTGCTAGTCCTTGTGATCCTCAAAGTGCAATTCAAGAAGGATAGGAAGGTGGAATGATTTTTGTCTTGAAATATCCATGATCTGAATCTTCCAATCTTTTTTGACACCTAACTAGCCATAAAGAATCTATTAATATACTTTTTTGTACCACCCCCCTAGTATTTCCATTTCTCCAAGTAGGGGCAAGGTGAAAAAGAGAGATATCATGGAGATCATTAATCTAAAGAATCTCCAAAACAAATGTGGCCATGGGGTAAAAATGGGTGTACGACCCCCAAGATTCACCAAGAAAGATAATAAAATAAGTCTTTGGCCAATAGGAGAGAGGGTTCTAATATAAGTCCACTCACTTTGACTTTATCCCAAAAATCAGGTCTCCTCCTATAAGGCCCATATCAGTTTACCAACTCGATTGGATACAAAAATAATTTACAACACCTTCATGAATAATTCCAACGAAAGAGGAGAAATCTCGAAAGCACCTCAATTTGGGATTTGAAAGGGAGAGAAGTTATCCCGACAATCCTATAGATTCCATAGAGTAGGAGAACTAGCCGGGAAAAAGATGATGGAAAGAATCCTTATCCTTTTCCCCCGGAACCATGGTCTCTTAAAGCATGATAATTGAGGGGTGATGGATGTCCATTAGTCTCTTACGGAAGATGAATTTGAGGCTCCCACAATCCCCCTTAATATTGAGATATATGATGATTATTAGGAAGAGGTCAAAGAGGGATTATGTTCTTTAAGGGCCCTAATGACATTTTTAGAGTGAACAAGTGGAGATTCACATAGCCCTCCCCAGATTGCTTGATGTGAAGGGCCTTCTCTTGCCAATAATTTTTCATTGTGTTTAATTTTTTGTATAGTTACATTATGGAAAGCAGAGTTAGGTTCCTTTAGAGGAATCAAGAAGGGAGGAATCAAGATATAAAGGCAAGGCGATGATATTTAAAACACCCTTATAGGATTGAATAATGGAGGGAAAGATATGGTCAGAAGCGGTAGGGGAGGGTTCAAATTGGGGAACAATGTTTACGGGTGGGACAGGAGCAGAGATAGAACCAGGGACTATATTTGTAGGAGAGGTGGGATGTAGGGGATATTTCCTTTGAGGTTCGGTCTCATGTGAGAAGGGAAAGTGAATTTTGGCATGAAAAAAGGAATTCATGGGATGATCGTTCCTCTGTAGAGCAGGGTTTCGGCAAGGATCATGGGATTTTCTCTCTACCCAATTAGAAGATGAGGTTACACAGAGTTTGGACACCACATAAATTGGTGCAGGGTCTGGGAGGATGGAGATTGTAGGGTTTTGAAGATGTTTTGAAAATTTTGAAAAAGTTATAAGAGAGCATGTAATGTTTTCAAGTTGTTTGATCATAAAAGAATCCTTTGGAGAAAGATATTGAATAAGAGATGGCAACGAGGAGAAGAAATTAGTGGTGAAATCGTCTCTTCCTTTTTAGCGGCCTTCGAAGAAGAAACGTCCAGTATGATGGAAGAAATAGGGTCTAGGTTCGATTTGTCGATCTCCAATATTGATGTTTTATCATGTTCAGAAGAAGTTCGATGGATGTACATTGTTTCATGTAGCAGTCCACTTACATCCCCCTAAACCAATTAGAGTCCATCCACGTATACATCCACAAAAAAAGAGGAATTAGTACGATAACGTAGCTCGATAGGGGGATTTTGGCATCAAATATTTCCACCGTCCTCAGATATACAAGACTCCTTTGAAGTTGTGCCCAATCACTAGGTCACACCTAGGATGGGAGATGTGGGAATTTGGAGATCTTGTTGGTCCAATACATACGCCTTGAAAAAATTGGCACCATATTTATATAAAGCTTGATCAAATTTTTTGGATTGAAGCCTTTGTCAAGGAGGAGAATTACAAGAATTGACCACGTGCCCCACTTTTATGTAGTTCAGGAATTTGAAGGGAGTGTTCAAATAATCCAGAGGCTAGATTTTAACTTTTTCCTCCCACCTAATTTTTAGTGTCCTAAGGAGCCCCTCAGAAACATCCATCTCCACTAGAACCCATATCATTCATTTGTCAACAATGATTATGGAAGCCTCCACAAGAAAAAATCTTCCAGGGGAATTTGCGATGTTTATGAAGGTACGTTTTTACCATAGCTCCAAAGGAAAACATGGCATCATGACCCATATGTTTTGGCGAGGTTGTAGCTCAATAATTGGATAGAAGGTCAGATGCTAACACTGAAGCCACAAGGAATCCTTCCCTAACACCGAAGCCTTACTAAAAATAAACTCAAGATCAAATTTTGTTAGAAAATGGAAATGGATCAATTTATGGACTAAAATTCTCATCACTGTAATGTAACCAACTAGTGGCTTCCAGGTCAGCTTTATCAAAGATAAAATCTTCTCATCAGACAAGGTGATGTAATCAAACTTACCAACGAGGGCTTGATGGGCTAGAGATTCAACCCTATCTAAGTTTACATCTGCCCCCAGGGTTAGTTCTTTCAATGTGGAAAGGCCCTTAAAAGTTTTATGAGATGGTTTTCTCTGTTCCTTTCCCCTAATAACATTGGAGTTTTCCATGTTTCTCCCGCTCCTGACTCCCTGATGGATACATAGTAAAGTTGTTCAACATTGACACACTTGTCAGATGGTAGTTCCATACCCTTGGAAGCCCATGACGGGAAAGAGTGTTATTTTTTAGGCCCATAGTAAGTTGAAAACCCTAACTCCTTAAGCAAATAACCCTAGTTCCAAAATACTTTTAAGTACATCCATTACATAGATTTCCAACTCATGGTCACATGGAAAAACTTCTCATAGAAAAACATAATAAGGAAAAGAGGCAGTGTACCATAGGGTTTCATAGATATCAAGTGTCTAAAACATTCAAAGTAAAATTTTTCGAGCCAGGTAGAATGCTCAAGGCATGGCCTTATCTAAACCCTTATTGAGAGTTCACTTTGTCTCACTTTAGTTCTATATCAATAACTTGAAAATGCTTTGTCACATAATGCATGTTTATTGAACCATTACTTAACAATTTTCTAGTGACCTACACTTTTCTGTTTGGTTTTATTTATGTCCTCGTTTAAATTCAAAAAAGTCCCAATTTTATTTTGTATTGTTGCTAAGAACTTACCACTTTTTTCTTATTGTGATGGCAAATAAGGTAGAAATATGTTATGTGGTACAATTGTCTCTTTTTTATCTATCAAAAAGTATGGTGATGTGCCAAATAGTACATTACACATAATTAACCCATAATGTGTTGGAGATTAAATTATGATTGATAATCTTCATCAAGTTTTTATTTGTTGATGCAAAGAAGACATTCCCTTAGTAATAATAGCTATCTTAAAATCATAAGGAAAATCCTTTCCTCGTTACATCTACTAATGAAAAGTATGATACAATATCAAACAATAGTATAGATGGGACACAAAGCCTAGTGATTAATTGTTTTTACAAGAAATGAATCATTGTCATGTGATTGAAATTTATTATTGTAACTTCTTTTACAATGTGAAGAAATTTATTGGAATCAACATGTGCTCGTTTTTATTTGAGAAGTTAGGATTAATATTTACCATTACATCGAATCCCCATTTCTCAAAAGGTTATCAATAGAAAAAGTGTTGCAATGGTATCCCTAGTTTTTTTCGTTTTAATCCCTTCTTGCACATTTTTGACATATTCAACACTATTGTACATGTGCATACACATATTAGAATAACATTGGTTATTAGTACCCAACTTTTAAAACCTAATGTGTGGTGGTATGTACGAATGATGTCCACCTATTGAACCATGATGTAAATCAATGAATACTTTCTCAACATCATTGTCCTCCAAAACATCTTAATAACATGTTGTCATAGTTCTTCCTATAAATAATTATGTTGACTAGATAGTGTTGAACAGATTTCAATCTTAATGCTATTCATTTCTTTACAGCTAGGTGACTCAAACTAGATCCATGTTGCAAATAGTGTTTCAAAACATGATATCATGAATTTGTCTATAGGTACAAAAAGGACATTAGTTGTAAAAAATTATTCTTCCAAACCACTTTGTGAGTGTAAGCTTGATCTTAAGCTCTGACTTCTAGTTCTCCTTAGAATCCTTGTGCTTGAACTATGGTTGTAAGTTTAATATCTATATTATATTCCTAGAAAGCCATCATCTAGTTGCTACACTTTCACCGAGTTCCTGCTTCGTAAATATAAATCTCATAACTGAATGTGGAACAATGAATTTTTTATGTCTATTTAGAACATAAAGTTTGAGTTATTTCACTACTTTGACTACAACTTATGCTTGTTTTTCAACTTCCAAATAATTTTTTTCAACACCTTGTAGTCTGATGCTCATAATTTTTTTTACAAATTCACTCCCCTCTTCATCCTTCTAAGTGAGCACAACATCAAGGGAGTGGTCAGATTCAAATTTATGGAGATAAAAATATTTTCTCAAGCCTATATTGCTCAAGGATTGAGTGGCATCAATAACTATCTTGATTTCCTCAAAAGTTCCTTTGTTAAGCTTATCATATTAAAAGAGTACATCTTACTTCATCATCTTTTATAGGGATTTAATTATCTCGATAATCATAGATGTATCAACTTATGAAATTAATATTCCCATAAAAGGATTACATCAATTTCTTATTACATGTTAGTGGAATTTGCATGGCTTTTGTTCTTTCTAGATCTACTAATATTTCATATTTTGAAATGATATTCCCAAACAATTTTATTTTTGCAAGAAAGAAAATGTTCTTAGAATTTAGTTAGATCGATATTTTATGCACCTATCAAACATTTGATTCAATTGTCATACATGATCAAAGAACCTCTTCTATTAAATGTTGACATTGTATATATAAATGCCATGCTTTGATTAACAAGGTTGTTGAAAGCTATATCTTTCACATATTGTAAAGGGGCATTGGCATTCATTAGTCCAAATGACTTCCATTTAGATGTGTACTTTTATGTGTCCCATTTGTTCTTGAAAGTGATTTTCAATCTATCCTCATTAGAGATAAGAACCTAATTGTATCCCAAAGAAAAGTGGCATTAGCATTCATTAGTAAAATGAATTCCATTTAGATGTGTAGTTTTATGTGTCCCATTTGGTCTTGAAAGTTGTTTTCATTCTATCCTCATTAGAAATAAGAAGCTAATTGTATCCCAAAGATCCATCCAAGAATGAGAGCATTTTGAAACCTATTAATAGCTACAAATTTACTATTTCCTAAATCTATGTTAGCAATCATAACATTGTATAACTACCATAGAATTATGAGAAACATCACCTCACCACCTTCAATTATATGAAGGAAATTAATTTCTTTATGAAATAAATGGGTTAAAAAAAAACTTCCAATTCTTTTTTGAGTTTGGTTCCTCCTTTAATTCCATGACCATGTATGTCATGTTCCTTTCCTAACTTATTTATTAAACTTTTCGTTTACTATTATAAATTCAACCTTGGATTGAAAATGTATTTATTTAATAGTTTATTAATCTCTATTAATATTTCATTATTTTGGTATTTCTTTGTCACCCAAAATGCCTACTATTGAATTATCTTAGTTTTTATTACTATGTTTTAGTTTCATTATTTTTAACTTCTCAATTTGTCCTAAAAGAATGTGAATAAATCTATATATAATGACTAATTTCCCTTCATATTTTAAAAAAAATCATTTTTATTATCCATATATTTTACATACCATTTCAACTTTCTTTCTCTTCTTTCTAAATTCTTATTTATATGCTTACATTTTCCCAATAAGATGGTTCATTTTTCTTTTTAAAATCTTTTAAAATAAGTATTTTTTTCTCAATAATTAAAATCTTACTAATAATAGCTCTTTTTCTCTTTTAAACCTATATAAGTATGATATAAATTTTTCAATTCTTATAGCAAATATACAACTATTTATTACTATAAAAATAGTTTTATTTTTATAATTCAATTACCATTTTAATTTTAATTTCAAAATCATATATATATATAATATATATATTAAAATTATCAATTCATTATAATAATTTTATTTATTTAATATATTTTAATCAATCTCCACTAAACAAACATTTTAATTAAGCTATCTAATAAGCTATCTAAATTTCTAATTTTGATTAGAATAAAATTAAAAATATGTTTATTTTCCTTTAATACAATAACTAGATTCATGACTCTAATTTCATCTCTCGTATTAAAAAGGGAACCGATTTACCAAAGGTTGATGAAGAGAATTTGAATTTCAAACTTAGTACTATTTAACCATGATAAAGCATTCAATTTTGTCTCTTATAAACCCACCATATGTGCACAATGTGAACTTGTGAACAAATTTTGAAGTTCATATATCAGACCACGGAGGTAGCCTCCAACGAACAGATCGTGAACTTAGCATCATCCTAAGTGTTACATTGAATTTAAAAGGTCGTGCCCACAGAACAAGAGTTTGCATTATTCTGTCACTGGAAATTAAATTCCATCGCAATATTACACGCTTTAATGAAACATTACAGAAGTGAGAAAAATGAAATATTTAACACTTCGAAAATGTAACCCATTTCCTACATTTTCCATCACAATTTTGTCTCTTATAAACCCACCATATGTGCACAATGTGAACTTGTGAACAAATTTTGAAGTTCATATATCAGACCACGGAGGTAGCCTCCAACGAACAGATCGTGAACTTAGCATCATCCTAAGTGTTACATTGAATTTAAAAGGTCGTGCCCACAGAACAAGAGTTTGCATTATTCTGTCACTGGAAATTAAATTCCATCGCAATATTACACGCTTTAATGAAACATTACAGAAGTGAGAAAAATGAAATATTTAACACTTCGAAAATGTAACCCATTTCCTACATTTTCCATCACAATTTTGTCTCTTATAAACCCACCATATGTGCACAATGTGAACTTGTGAACAAATTTTGAAGTTCATATATCAGACCACGGAGGTAGCCTCCAACGAACAGATCGTGAACTTAGCATCATCCTAAGTGTTACATTGAATTTAAAAGGTCGTGCCCACAGAACAAGAGTTTGCATTATTCTGTCACTGGAAATTAAATTCCATCGCAATATTACACGCTTTAATGAAACATTACAGAAGTGAGAAAAATGAAATATTTAACACTTCGAAAATGTAACCCATTTCCTACATTTTCCATCACATTTGGAGCCTGAAAAAAAATAACGGACCAACCAAACCCTAACTGCCAAACGAATCTGATTGTCGTCGACCTTTAAATGCCCGATAGGAGGCATCCTAATCGACGTCCATCTTGAAATCAGGTCATTTCAATGCAAATATGTTAGGGAGGAAACTGCTTTTTGTATCCACAAACAAAACTTTAATGAAATTTTACATCATCATCATCTCCAGGGGCCTGAGATTCGAACATGAAACCAAATCTTTGCGATCTGTAAGGAGAAGTGGGTATTTAGATCCTCTGCCCTCACAATCCCATCTTCATCTCTGTCCATCAGATTAAATGCCTCCTTCAATGCCCACATTTCACCATTATCAATGTTGGACATGGGCTCATTTATTTCATCGATTTCCTGCATAATGAGCCACAAAATCTGGTGAAACTCTTCAAAATTCACAGAGCCATTGTTGTTGGCGTCACCAAGAATTATCATGCCCTCCATTTACTCTCTAGTTGAGCCGTTGTTATCATTGTGGGAAACAATTATCATTCCCTCCATTTCCTCTCTGCTCAGCCCCTAAAGTCCCCACACTAAAGCGGCTGCTAGCGAAGAAATATTGGAACAAACTGATTTTCCTGTCGCTATTTTTGTCCAACACGCTGAAGGCCTACTTCACCTTCCATGGTTCCTCCCTACACAATTTCATTTCTAACAACGACCTCATTCGGTTTCGGTTGTAAGGAAACATAATTTGCGACATCGAATTGAATTCCATGCAGAGCAATTGATATTACAGTCCAGGTATTAATTGACAGACCGAGAGGCAAAAATTGATTGTAGAGGGCGCTATGTTTCACAATTTCATTGCGCCAGGTGATGCCAGGTGAAACAAAGAGACCAATGTTACCTGAGGTAAAGCCTTATTGTTTTCCACATGCAACATGAAATCACAGTCGCATCCATGGCTTCAAAAACTATAGAAAAATGCCCACATTAAAAATAAAGAAGAAGTTGGTTATCCACCAGCCATAGGAGAAATACACCAGTAAGACAACCTCCCGGGCATGGGCATTCATGTAGTGTTTTACACAGTGCAAAACTAAAATTTGAAATTTGAAATAGAAGGGCGCTCAAAACTAACATTTGAAATTTGAAATAGAGCTACCTGTCGCGCTTGGAAAATATCTGTCAATGTTTTAATTGAGTCGTCTTGTATCTGTCAATTAAGGTTTAATTGAGTTAGTGAGGGCAGGTCATGTTCGTTTTCAGACCTTGGGAACGATGGATTAATGCAAACCGAGGTCACGGGCACGCCTGGAATTTCAAATTTTTTCTACCCGTCAAATGAAAATTTAATGAAGTTTTTGTATTTTTCATGCTTTTCATTTTACCTTTTATTCAAATTTATGAGTGTGAATCTCTTTTTATCATTTTTATTTTGGCATTTTTTTAAGGAAGAATTTATTTAACATACACTTTTTAATAGAAGCTCAATTTTTTTATAATCTTTCATGGTTGGATGAATATAAGACTAGTGTCAAATTTTGAAAAGTTTCTCTGTTTATTTTCTTATCTAATTTGTCTATGATTTAGTGGAGATTCATTGAAATTATAAGTTTAACCGGTGAACTCTTCACAATTGAAGTGCCCTTTAGGTGTGTTGAATCTATATAAATAGTCAGAAACACCAATTTAGACAAAGCAAATCAAACTTTAACAACAATGTGTAAATAATATTTATTTTTGTCTCATATGAATTCACTTCTGTAAAGAGTATTATTAAAATTATATATCAAAAATGTTTGCCTCTAGACCCAATAAACAAAGAGAACGGAAAATAAAGTAATAAGCAGTAGGTTAGGTAAAGAGCAGCAGCTAGTAACTGGACTTACTCGCAGCGTGCAATCTGGATACTAAACCATTGTCTTGATAAGCTCTGCAACAGCAAGCTCCTCCATTCATTCGAATTCTGGGAGAGATTGGGATTTCGCTGATGCGCAAATGGTTCCATCTCTAATCCTGCTTCCACAGACTCCTGCACAATGTTGGACTAACCCCACAATCATGCTTCCTACTTCAGATGGACCATGCTTGCTATTTTAGATGATTTATGCTGGATGAATAGCGCGAATATCCTTTCCCATTTCAAATTTTGAATTCACCAACTTCAGTTAAATTCTATCATCCAAGGCAAAGGCAAAGGCAACTTACGTTGGAATCATGATATCACAACCGTGAGTTAATGAAATTGGGTTAGGCGCATTGGAATTTGGAACGTCAAGTGACTCACTGCCGGCAGGATGACCATGTTTTAGGAATAATTATACGCACAGGTTGGCAGGGTACTGTCAAGATAGCCTGGTACTGATAGGGTACTGTCTTGAGTTGTATTAAACACTAGACTATTGGAAATATTGGTTGCCAATTTAGAGGCACTTGTAGGTTAAGACTGATATTACAGATTTTGACAAGTTCAATTTGAAATGGGATCATTTTGTCAGGTTATCCATCTTTAACACACGTTAGATTTGACGGGAGAAAATTTCTGTTAGCAGTCAAATATGTTATGGAATGCCAAATACGTCTTATAGGACGTCAAATTCCAAGCCTGGTCACGGGGGAGAGTTAGGAAAACACAACTGCCAAGAAATCACGATAACCCATAATATTTTCCATGCTATGGCATGACCATCATCCATAGCAACATCCAATTCTCTCCAAAAAGTTGCATTATAGGCTACTCCAAGGACATCCATGACAAATGTTCATCCAGAAACATAAGATATGGTTCCACCAACGTCTCGTTTTCAAAATCAAAAGTTCTATGTGGACCAGCTATCCACCAACTTCTCATTTTCAAATTCAAAAGTTCTATGTGGATTGAAAATGAGACATTGGTGGATGGCCAGTGCACATAGAACTTTTGAATTTGAAAATGAGACATTGGTGAAACCATAAATTAATGAAATATTTTTTTGTTCAATGTATAATACATAAATATTTCGTATTTTTTATATTTACTATTGTAATGACCCCGGTAAATTTATAAATAATTCTTCTGTTGTTACCATTATAGGTAAAAACATTGAACAAGGATTATTGTTTTTAAATGATTATAATATTATTAATTCAGAATTTGAGCATGGATTGAGTAAATCACATATAGTAACTTCGCATGAGGAAGTTATTCTCTTTTCTTGATAATTAAAAAAAAAAAAAACAGTTGCCAACAGAAGAGGAGGAAAACCGTAACTGTTTTTTCTTCTTCCCATAGTAAATATGGGGAAGGAAAAGAGATCGAGCTGTTGAGGAACAGGCGGGGAGAAAAGAAAAAAAAAAAAAGCATGCTAAGTCTGGTGAAGACCAGATAGCGTGGGCACAGATGGTGCACTGAATTTGCTGAAAGCAGTGGTCTGGCAAAAACGCTTGGGGGGAGATTCAGTTTTATTGACGAGTCTTGTGGACGGGAGGAAAGACAAGCAAGAAAACAGTTTCCAAAACTCTGGAGAGGTGTGGAAACAGTGAGAGAAGAAGTACAGGTAAGTATGACTGTGGATTTCATTTTTCTATAAAAGATTGTATCATTAAGGAGCACCACGTTAGTGGTATTAAGTATATGGATAAACTGTTTGCTTAAAGATTCTACTATAAAAGAAGACCTAGCAGTATTCTGCACGAGACATGGTTATGGACCCTGTTCGGAAATAAGACTGGTAAAACTCAACTAAACCAGAAGTAGGGGTTCCTTACGTTTAAGGAGGTCTCCTGTAACCCCTTAAGAACCAATAATAAAACCCTGGGAAGCTGTGGGTTACATTAAAAAAAAAGGGAAAAGAGAAAATATTCTTAAGTCTGTGACTACAGTGAATTGGAAACAGTAAACTGTAAGTAAAATTGTAAACAAATTTTAGAGTAAAGAGTGTACAACTCTGGAAACCCATAAATTGGGTGATAGAAAAAGAACATAGCAAGATCCTCCGCGACTAGGTATAACAGAGGAGTTCTTTAAAAAAAAAACTGTATTGAAAATTCATTATAAATAACCAAATACCAAATAAAAATATCAGGTCATAACAATACAGTCAAAGCCCAGTACAATGTCGGCACAATGCCTGTAGAATCACATAGAGTCAGAGTGTGGTTGGTGGAAACGTAAAACCGACTACAAGAACCTTGAATAAAACCACCATTCGGCATATGCATACATAGATATTTTTTTAAGCAAGTAATGAAAGGAAAATTTAGAATCCGAAGGACTGATTCAAATACCATAATAGTGCGAACCGAATGATCTCGGTTCCCTATGAAAACAATCATGGTAGAATAACAAGAGTCATATAAGAAAAATGTCAAGCGTTGAGAACCTTTTTAAAACAAGAATTTTTCTCAGGCATTTCCAAGTGCTGCGTGCTATTATATCAACCAAATCAACAAAATCGACTATATGTACATATCAGGTAACAGTTAGTAGATCTCATAACAGAAGAATATCCGAACGATTATGAAACAAAATGTTCTCAAATAAAAAACATTCAACCATGTCGAGACCTGTAGGTTGAAGCCGCAGAACCATACCAAGGATTTCAGGACCCCGGGCTTGGAATTCCATAACTTACATCAGAGCAAAAGAGGTACAGAAGGAAAATATAAACTGTATATTATATTAACAGTAAATTTGTTCAAAGAGCATGCAGATGGCATAGAACCCGGACGGAGGAGTTCAACAAAACCCTTACAGCAGAACAAAAACAATATTCATATAACTCTTGGCCAGGTAGCCATCATACAACCAGTACTGAATATATTACATTCCAAATAAATACCGGACTGTTTGTCCGCAAATAAACAAAATGCATAGCGACACAGTCATATAAATGTTACGAGGATAGAAGCCTCATTAGGAAACGACTATGGATGGCTCTCACAGCCGAGAGACAATCGTAGGCATCCTTCGAAATTATCAGTGAACCTGACAATGGAATGATCAGAGTTAAGCCGTTGAACCGACATCCTGCCCAAACAATAGCCGGGTGTAGCAAGGGTTCGATTGAACTTACCTGAGAAGTCCATCGTTATATCCGAGCAAGGACGGTTACCCTTCCATCCTCGATGACGAGCGATCCAAGCTCTGTCATTTGCACAGTGAAACCAGTTAGAAACCATCCACAGCCACCATAAAAATCTAAACCAATTCTAGGTTATAGTAAGAAATAAAACGCGTGAATAATACCTGCGCTTCTGAGCAAGGGCGAGGCCTTCGGCTCACCTTCGAACGAAAAGGGCATGAGCAAATCTCTGTAACAAAGCCATAGCCGGTAGAACCCTCTGGAAGCACACTCTGTATCGGAGGAACCCTCTGGAGGCGGGCTCGCAAACACAAATGAAGACCCTAAACCCTTAGACACTGCCTTGTATAATAGAACAATGCATAAACAACCGTTCAATGGAGGGAAGTGAATACACTCCGTCGATTTCCTCCGAAATCCCGAGGATTGTGTACCTTACAGAAAGTATTAAATGTCAACAGCTATCAACATCAATCACCGGGAGTGAAAGCGCAGTTGGAGTAAGCAGATCTCGAGGAAAGCCCACCTGTCATCCTCTCGGGCAGTTGACATTAATACACTTTGGGAAAAACAAACCGCCATCGTACCAACATCAATAACCTCTGGGTACATCAAATCCGATCACCGAGTCAAGGTTTAATGTGTAAGGTTTGATATGACCAAAGTATCTACCATATAGGGTTGGCACGGTAAATATACCATGTAGATTAATGTATATCAGTAAAATCAAATAAAAAACAAATTTAATCGATATTTTATTCTGTTGGGAGTTGTGACATGTGGTATCAGAGCCCAGTTACAAAACTGAGGCCTCTGGGGAATTAAAATTAAAAAAAAATATAGAAGTGGCATACAGAAATATTATCAATGATAAAATACACTTAATCGTTTAGTTGCTAGTAGCATGCTAATTCTTCTCTCGTTGTTGTCATTTAACTTCATGATCAAGTACAAGACCAGGAGTCCAAGGAACTGCAGTATGAGGAGGACAGATAGTACATCTCGCAGATATGCGATGGGACAAGGAGCACATGGTCCCGAAAATAACCTCGAGCTATGGGTACAACTCGGGGAAGAAGCCAGAGTTACAAACCAGGCGATTCTGGAAACAGTACAGGAGCTTAAGAATGAGATGGCTCGGTTACGAGAAGACAATGCACGATTAACAGTGGAACAGGAAAGAATTTTAAAAAGTCTGTCCGACAGGCAGAACCAGCCGCCAGTTAATCCTAGCACAGAACAACAAAGAATATCAGAAGAACAAAACCATCATATACCCCCTGAAAGATCAGAAGAACAAGAGGAACGTTCTGACAATGCGTTTGAACAACAAACTTCAAAAAGGCAAAGGGTGGAGTTGCAAGGAGAGTTTCGCAAGATTAAACCACCACACTTTGATGGGGAACAGGAAGAAGCAACTGAAGCATGGTTAATTAATATGAATAAGTATTTTCAGCTGTACGAGTATGACCATAACCTTAAAGCACGGTTGGCTATTTTTCAATTGCAGGGAAAGGCCACCCTATGGTGGGAAGAAGTTAAAATTGTAAAGGGAGTGACTGAGCAAACAATTACCTGGGAAAATTTCCAAAGGTACTTTAAGGAGAGATATTTGACCGAGTGCTTCTACGATGAAAAGGCAAGAGAATTCCATGATTTGCGGTTAGGGCAGCAGACTATGGACGAATTTATCACCCGTTTTACCTCCTTGCTCTGCTATGTGCCATATATAAGAGAGGAAAAAGCAAAAGTGCAACGATTTGTTAGTAGTTTGCCACCGTATATGCGGGATAGGATTGAGTTTGACAATCCAAAGTCAATGGACGAGGCAATCCGTCAAGCCAGAATCTGTTATCAACAAAGTAAACAAACAGGGGAAGCTACTGGCAGAAAATGGAATGAAAAAAAGGGCTTCAAGTCAATCAGACATAATAAAGGAAATCGCAGGCGGAAGCAAGGGAAATGGCAAGGGACCGAACAACAGAAGTATACCAAGAACTGCATCCAAATTTAGGACAGCGAATGAATCCAAGGTCAGCGAGCAGCATGCAAGATTGGACAACGAAGGGACAACAAGGCCTCCAGTGCAGTGCTGGGGTTGTGGGGGGCCACACTACGTCAAAAACTATCCACAGCAGAAGGGAACAGAACAACTATCCCAAATCCATGAAGCCTCAACGGTCGGCGAAGTTGGACGTAGCGTACCAAGAATTAATGCAGCTCTGGATGATCAACAGGCAGAATATCAACCAACCATGGTCGAATTTGAAGGTAAAATCTCAGACCTTACCGTAGATGTTTTAATTGACCCAAGGGCTACACTAAGTTATGTGAGTCCAAAGGTGGTGGAACGCTGTAATTTGCAGCCTGTTAAATTAAAAAACCCATGGCTAGTACAACTAGCTACGGGAGCCAAGAGGCGAGTAACAGCAAAAATCAATGACTGTTCTTTCACCATAGCTGGACAACCAGTAATGGTTGATCTGAACGCACTCCCTCTCGGTTCCTATGATATTTTAATAAGCATGGATTGGTTGGAAAGACACTGGTCGTTAGTTGATTGTAAAACCAAGATTATTTATTATAAAAATCAGCATGGAGCTAGAAAAGAAATGCAAGGAATTAACCGACCAGTGCAGGTCCGACCAATAACCGCAACCCAACTAGCAAAATGTGTCCGAAAAGGGTACCAGATTTATGATATTCAAGTGGGTTATGCGGATTTCAAGGACAAAACAGCTACATTGGATAGTATTCCTATAATACAAGAGTTTGCACATGTATTTCCGGAAGAGATTCCCGGACTACCGCCAAAAAGGAATATAGATTTCACCATTGAGTTGGTACCGGGCGCAGCCCCAGTGTCACGAGCACCCTATAGAATGAGTGTGCCCGAATTAACAGAATTGAAAATGCAGTTGCAAGAATTACTAGATAAAAACTATATTCGACCCAGCGTGTCTCCATGGGGAGCCCCAATATTATTTGTTAAGAAAAAAGACGGAACCCTTCGTATGTGCATTGATTACCGTCAGTTGAATAAGCTGACCATCAAAAATAAATATCCTTTACCTCGGATTGACGAACTGTTTGACCAAGTGAAAGGTGCAACCGTGTTTTCTAAGATTGATTTGCGATCAGGTTACCACCAGATCCGAATTAAAGAGGAGGATATTGCTAAAACAGCTTTCAGAACAAGGTATGGTCATTATGAATTCGTGGTACTACCTTTCGGGTTAACCAACGCCCCTGCAACTTTCATGTGTTTAATGAACAAAATCTTTCATCAATATTTGGATCGATTCATGCTAATATTTATCGATGATATATTAATATACTCCCGCACCATCGAAGAGCACCAGGAACACCTTAGAATGGTGCTACAGACCCTTCGAGAGCACCAGTTATACGCTAAGTTTAGTAAATGTGATTTCTTCAAGGAAGAAATCCAGTACTTGGGTCACGTAATCACCAGAGATGGGATTGCAGTGGATCCAGAAAAGACAAAGGCCATAATGGAGTGGCCTATACCAAGGGATGTAGCGGATATCCGGTCTTTTATGGGATTAGCCGGGTATTATAGACGGTTTGTGGAGGGTTTCTCCAAAGTGGCTTTCCCTATCACTTCCTTGCAGAAAAAGGGGAGAGCATTCCAATGGACCCCAAACTGTCAGAGAAGCTTCGAGCAATTGAAACCTCTGCTTACCTCAGCACCTATTTTGAGTATAGCTGATCCTGACAAGGAATATGTTGTATGCACTGATGCAAGCAAAGAAGGATTGGGGGGTGTATTAATGCAAGAAGGTAAAGTGATTGCGTATGAGTCAAGAAAGTTAAAAGAGCATGAATAGAAATATTATGCTTACGATTTGGAGTTGGCTGCTATTATACATTCCTTAAAAATGTGGCAGCATTACCTTATAGGAAGGAATTTTTTATTGCTGAATGACCATCATAGTTTAACCAATTATTTTAGCTAGCCCACTTTAAACGTTAGGCAAGCTCGGTGGGTGGACTTCTTAAGCGGTTTTGATTTTGATATTAAACATTTGCAAGGAAAGGAAAACCGAGTGGCGGATGCCTTAATTCGAAAGGTACAAAACTTGTACGAAATCTCCATTAGTGGATGGAAAAGTTCTCTTTGGGAAATAATAAAGGAAACAGCAGAACAAGATGCTGAATATCAGCAAATAAAACAGCAATTACAGCAATCCGACAACGAGCAAAGTCAGCAAGAATATGAGTTGGATGATGCAGGGATGTTGTACTACAAGAAAAGGATATATGTACCAAACCAAAGTAGTATTAAAAATCTGATATTAGATGAATTCCACATCAGCCACTATGCGGGTCATCCGGGCTACCAGAAAATGATCACTGCAATTCAGAAAAATTATTTTTGACCAGGAATGAAGAAGAACGTGGCTGAGTACTTAGCGCGGTGCTTAGAATGCCAACAAATCAAAGCAGAACATCAGCACCCAACAGGATTATTGCAACCATTACCTATTCTAGAATGGAAATGGGAAACCATTTCCATGGACTTTATCACTGGATTACCTAAGACAAAGAGGAACAACGATTCCATTATGGTAGTAGTAGACAAGTTGAGTAAAGCTGCACATTTTATACCTGTGCAATCTACGTACAAGGCTGCACATATAGCTATATTTTTATGCAGAATGTGTTCAAGTTACATGGGCTTCCAAAAACAATAATTTCAGATCGTGATGTGAAATTCACATCAGCCTTTTGGAGAACGTTATTCGCTGAATTAGGAACTCAGCTGAACTTCAGTACAACATATCATCCCCAAACTAACGGACAGACAAAACGAGTAAACCAAGTGGTTGAGGATATGTTAAGGGCTTACGTAATGCAACAACCTATGCTGTGGGAAGAATATTTACACTTGGTAGAATTCGCATATAACAATGGGTATCATACCTCAACGCAAATGAGTCCTTTCGAAGTTCTATATGGCCGGAAATGCCGTACACCTTCAAGCTGGGGTGGACCCGAAGATAGGTTGAGTTTAGGGCTTGAGATGCTTAAAGAAATGGAAGACATGGTGAATAGGGTACGTGCTAATTTGAAAGCTGCTGAAGACAGATAGAAAAATTTTGCTGACCGGAAAAGAAGGTTCAAGGAATAACAAGTTGGAGACCACGTTTACATCAGAATTCAAGCCAAAAAGAGTACATTGCAGTGGAGCAGGTGTGCCAAATTGGCACCCCGATACTGTGGACCTTTCCAAGTCTTGGCAAGAATCGGACCAGTGGCTTACCAACTCGCCCTGCCAAGCCACATCTGGGTTCACAATGTTTTCCACGTGTCAGTATTAAAAAAATATGTCTATGACCCTAGGCATGTGATCAGATGGCAAGATATTCAGGTGGGAATTGTTGCGACAAAAAACCTGACAAAAGAATCATTTAAAAAAAAAAAAAAACTAACTTAGAATGTTGCATGTTGCAGGTCGAACCGGAAGGAGAGGTCCTGGTCGAGCCTCTGAGCATCCTTGACCGGAGAGAAGTGCAGCTGTGGAGACGAGTTATTACCCAAGTTAAAGTACAATGGCGACATTTTGGGCCTGAGGAGGCCACTTGGGAAGATGAAGCACTAATGAAAAGGACCTATCCAGGACTGTTCATGGCTGAGAGACATTGAGACGATATCCAATCTCAGGGGGAGGAGATGTAATGACCCCGGTAAATTTATAAATAATTCTTCTGTTGTTACCGTTATAGGTAAAAACATTGAACAAGGATTATTGTTTTTAAATGATTATAATATTATTGATTCAGAATTTGAGCATGGATTGAGTAAATCACATATAGTAACTTCGCATGAGGAAGTTATTCTCTTTTCTTGATAATTAAAAAAAAAAAAAACAGTTGCCAACAGAAGACGGGGAAAACCCTAACTGTTTTTTCTTCTTTCCATAGTAAATATGGGGAAGAAAAAGAGACCGGGCTGTTGAGGAACAGACGGGAGAAAAGAAAAAAATGAAGAAGAAAAGAAAGCATGCTAAGTCTGGTGAAGACCAGATAGCATGGCACAGATGGTGCACTGAATTTGCTGAAGGCAGTGGTCTGGCAAACACACTTGGGGGGAGATTCGGTTTTGTTGACGAGTCTCGTGGACGGGAGGAAAGACAAGCAAGAAAACAGTTTCCCAAACTCTGGAGAGGTGTGGAAACGGTGAGAGCAGAAGTACAAGTAAGTATGACTGTGGATTCCATTTTTCTATAAAATATTGTATTATTAAGGAGCACCACGTTAGTGGTATTAAATATATGGATAAATTGTTTGCTTAAAAGAAGACCTAGCAGTATTCTGTATGAGACATGGTTATGGACCTTGTTCGGAAATAACATTGGTAAAACTCAACTAAGCCAGAAGTAGGGGTTCCTTGCGTTTAAGGAGGTTACAAGTATCCGTTAAGACTCCTGTAACCCCTTAAGAACCAGTAATAAAACCCTGGGAAGCTGTGGGTTACATTAAAAAAGAGGAAAAAGAGAAAATATTCATAAGTCTGTGACCACAGTGAATCGGAAATAGTAAACTGTAGGTAAAATTGTAACCAAATTTTAGAGTAAAGAGTATACAGCTCTGGAAACCCATAAACTTGGTGATAGAAAAGAACATAGCAAAATCCTCTGCGACTAGGTATAGCAGAGGAGTTCTTTTAAAAGAAAAACTGTATTAAAATTTCATTATAAATAATTAAATACCAAATAGAAATATCAGGACATAACATTACAGTCAAAGCCTAGTACAATGTCGGCACAATGCCTAATCACATAGAGTCAGAATGTGGTTGACGGAAACGTAAAATCGATTGCAAGAACCTTGAATAAAACCACCATTCGACATATGCATACTTAGATATTTTTCAAGCAAGTAATGAATGGACAATTTAGAACCCAAAGGACTCATTCAAATACTATAACAGTCCGAACCGAATGACCTCGGTTCTCTATGAAAACAGTCATGGTAGAATAACAAGAGTCGGATGAAAGAAATTTCAAGCATTGAGAACCTTTTTAAAAAAACAAGAATCTTTCTCAGGCATTTCTGAGTGCTGCGTGCTATTATATCAACCAAAACAACAAAATCGATTATATGTAAATCTCATAACAGAAGAATATCCGAGCGAATGAAATAAAATGTTCTCAAATAAAAGAAATTCATCCATGCCAAGACCTGTAGGTTGAAGCCACAGAACCATACCAAGGATTCGGGACCCCAGGCTCGGAATTCCATAACTTACATCAGAACAAAAGAAGCACAGAAGGAAAATATAAACTGTAAATTATATTAACAGTAAATTTGTTCAAGAGCATGCAGACATGATAGAACCCGGACGAAGGAGTTTAACAAAACCCTTACAGTAGAACGAAAACAATATTCATATAACTCTCGACCAGATAGCCATCATATAACCAGTACTGAATATATTACATTCCAAATAAATACCAGATTGTTTGTCCTCAAATAAACAAAATACATAGCGATACAGTCATATAAGTTTTATGAGGATAGAAGCCTCATTAGGAAATGACTATGGATGGCTCTCACGACCGAGAGACAATCGTAGGCATCCTCCGAAATTATCACTGAACCTGACAATGGAATGATCAGAGTTAAGCCGTGGAACCGACATCCTGCCCAAACAATAGCCGGGTGTAGCAAGGGTTCGGTTGAACTTACCTGGGAAGTTCATCGTTATATCCGAGTAAGGACGGTTACCCTTCCATCCTTGGTGACGAACGATCCAAGTTCTGCCATTCGCACAGTGAAACCAGTTAGAAACCATCCACAGCCACCATAAAAGTCTAAATCAATTTCAGGTTATCGTAAAGAAATAAAAAGCGTGAATGATACCTGCGCTGCTGAGCAAGGTTGAGGCCTTCGACTCACCTTCGAACGAAAAGGGCATGAACAAGTCTCTGTATCAAAGCCGTAGTCGGAGGAACCCTCTGGAAGCGCACGCTGTATAGGAGGAACCCTCTCGAGGCGGGCTCACAAACACAAATGAAGACCCTAAACCCTTAGACGATGCCTTGTATAACAGGACAATGCATAACAACTGTTCGATGGAGGGAAGTGAATACCCTCCATCGATTTCCTCCGGAATCTCGAGGATCTTGTACCTTACAGAAAGTATTAAATGTTAACAGCTATCAACAGCAGTCACCGGGAGCGCCAGCGCAGTTGGAGTAAGCAGATCTCGAGGAAAGTCCACCTGTCATCCTCTCGGGCAGATGACATTAATACACTTTGGGGAAAACAAACCGCCATTGTACCAACATCAATAACCTCTGGTACATAAAATCCGATTGCCAAATCAAGGATTAATGTGTAAGGGTTGATATGACCAAAGTATCTACCATATAAGGTTGGCACGGTATATATTAATGTATATATTGGTAAAACCAAATAATTTTTTTTTAATCCATATTTTATTCTGTTAGGAGTTATGACATAACTGAATTAACTTATTTAATTAAATAAATGTTATACCCCTAATCCAGTCCAAACTAACTATTTCCGATCAAATCTAGTCATTGTCAATATAGCCGTTGCCAAGTCAAGAAATATAGCCGTTGGATGTTCTACTCTATCTATTTAATATGAAAAGCGAGATCTGTTCATTCAACTTGTCCTGATGATGAACCACACTGGTTGGTTCGAAACGCGTCGACAAATGAAATATCATGTGATTTACACCGAAAAATCTCTCATAAACTTAATATGGATCATAGAAGCTTCAATTCAAAAATTGAATTAAAGTTATTCACATTTCTAGTTATTCCATATGCTCAACACCCTTAAAATTTTTCCCAAAGATTCATATACAAACAAAAGTATCTGGTTAATTTTATTTGAATAAATTTCACAAGTCTCTGCTTAACTTGATTTGAAACAATTTCCAAAATATTTCTTTACTCTTCTTAAATTGATTTGAAGTAATGTCCAAAATAGTTTTTCCTCATATACTATGAATTCATTCGGAGCACTATGAAACCATTTGGATCTTCCTAAAAAGATACTTCCATTATCAGTATAGTTAAAAAAAATGTGTATGTAAATTGATGGTTCCTTGGTTTTTTAGAGAGTTAATTCTGATGCAAATTTTAATTTTTTGGTAAATTTTGATGGATATTTATTTGTTTTTATTTTATTTAATCGATTGTCAAGTCTTACTAGCATAACCGATTAAGGATGGGCCTCTTCAACAAGGCAACCTAGGATCAAATCTCATGGGGGATCGTTGTTCCCTGTGCTAAGAGGAAGATAGATGCTAAAAAATCCAGTCAACATAGGGTTGACGTAACAACCCTGAAATTAAAACATGCAACTAATTAGATCAATTATGCAATTTACAATCAACACACCTGTATTCGACTAATTAGCATTGAATTGTTGAGAAATAATAGCAAAGGAAACTTACCTGTAACGATTATATTCCTTACTTGTAATTTCAGAGTTGAAGACTATTTAAATCGTGCTAACCGCAACAAAGTTTTGGGGATGACTCTCCATCCAACTGTAGGCTCAGCAGCACATAATCTTTCTATAGCTAGCCACCCCCAAGCCCTCAATCAATGCACTATTGCCAGGGAATCCATTATCTCACAACACTTTTCTTCCAAGAGAATGGATGATGGAATCATCTCTCATCTTCCTCATCGTCTATTAAATTGACCAAACATTGGAAGGGGAACCACATGCACACATTCGATGTGTCAACATCCAACTTTTATTTTAAGTTTGCTTTTTATTTTAAGTTAGACTTAAGTAAAATTTTCTCTTAGTTTATTTCTTTTTTATTTTATCCATTTTACTTTTTGATAACATTACTTATTTTTACTATTTTTATAGTTCTCTTAGTTAACTCTTTCTTATTTTATTTTACTTTTTGTTACTATTTTATAGTTTACTTTTATGTATACTTATTTGGAATCCTAGTATTGTTATTTACTATTTTATTTATTTGTTATTATTATATTTCTTCATTGTTTATTATTTATTTACTTTATTATCTTTTCTTTATTGTTTATTATTTATTTGCTTATATTTTAAATTATTATTATTATTATGTGACATTACATATTTGTAACAATCCCTAAATTAAAACATGCAACTAATTAGATCAATTATGTGATTTAGAATCAACACACCTTTATTCAATTAATTAACATATAATTTCTTGGAAATAGGAGCAAAGACAACTTATCTGCAGCGATGATAATCTTTACTTGTAATTTCGAAGTTGAAAGCTATTTTAATCTTGCTAACATCAACAAACTTTTGGGGACGACTTTCCACCTAATCTTAGGCTCAGCTGCATATAATATTTCTACAGTTGGTCACCCCCGAGCCCTCAATCAACGTACTGTTACTAGTGAATCCTTTCTCTCACAACATTTTTCTGCCAAGAGAATGGATGATGGAATGATCTCTCATCTTCCTCGTCGTCTATTAAATAGACCAAACTTTGGAAAGAAAACCGCATGCACACATTCCATGTGTCAACATGCAACTTTTATTTCTTCATTTTAAATTTTATTTAAGTTAAATTTTCTCTTAATTTATCATTAATTTTTTTATTTCTCATAACTTTATTTATTTTTATAGTTTTTCTTATTAATCTCTTTCTTATTTTATTTTTATTTTTCTTCAATACTTTTAAATAGTTTATTTTTAATATAACATCTTATTTAGAATTATGATATTGTTATTAGTCCATTTATTTATTTGTTATTAATTATAATTCTTCATATTTAATTATTTAATTTTTTATTGTTTTAAATTTATTTACTTATATTTTAATTAGTAAATATTATTATTATAAGACATTACAATAAAGATATAATTTATTCACATACTTCCATTTTGTAATATTTTTAATTACAACACATTTAGATACAATACCCTAAATAAAATGTTTATAGGTCCTCACTATAAACCATAAAACACATTTCAATAATCATCTTTTAATAATTATTTGCCAAATAAAAATATTGAAACTCCTATAACTATATTTATTGATATTCCTTTATACATTAATATTCATCATCTTAATTTTGTATATTATTATTGTTATGATATGCAGTAAATAATTTCAAGTGTGAAACAATTATAAGACACACATGATATATAATGATTTATTTAAATAAAAAAAAAAAAAAATTGTTTATTTGCAGATCAACTTTTGGTTTTATGGTAAATGCACGAGCACCCTCTCACTCAATTGTTCCTCTCACTCCATCGTTAACATTGTTACACATGCTAATGATTAAATGTTTCTTTCCTGAAAGTGTGTTCCTATAAAAGGGTTTTTACAGATTAATATTTTTTATTCTATTCTCTTTTCAAATGGACGGTTTCATAATGGAGAATTTGGAGCTGATGAGATTTAATTAAATTTGGTTAAAACAAACGAATAAACAATCTTTCCATGTTTTTATTATTTATTTTATTATGTTTATATGGTTAATGACATGGTACAAATAGAGGTGGTAGATGTAGAGAGAGACAATTTTGATCTTAAATGAAATTTGGAATTAAGTTTTGTTAGAGGTTTTAGGGGAATCTTGATCTAAATTGGATCATTATGTTGTTTTTCATCTATCTTGTTGTTTTCATAGTGGAAAAATGAAGGGCTTATCTCACAAGACCAATTTTACTGGTGGGACCAAGTTTGACAAATTGGGGTCTAAAATCTTCTAGGGAGCATTTTGAAGCATCAAACAATGTTTTTTGGTGGTAAAACTTTGTTGGAATAATCCAACATTTTTTTTTATTCTACACATAGATATTTTTCCAACGATGCAAGAATCACCTCAACCGAAGTCTGCACGCAAAAGTTATGCCACTCGGAAGTTGACCTTCCTGTTTTTCTCACCATAATTCGAGAGAATGCCACATCAGCCCCCATAAATCATGGAAAAGGTGCTATCCACATGATTATGATGAAGAGTGCTCTAGAAAAGCCCATATTACACTTTGGTTAAGAGTTGAAGTAGTCAAACCTAACCACCAGTAGGCTATCGGGTTGTGTTATAGCTAGAACATTGAGAGTTAAATGGGTTCCATTCTTTTCAAGTGCATTTGTTCCATAAACAAGCATAATAGCCGAAAGGAATAAAGATGGAGCACACAAAGAGGATTTGTGAATTGTGGTAGACCACGGGCCACAAACCTTACTTCTTTGTACTCACAACCATTTTATATTCAGAGAAAGTGAGCAGAGACATCTCACCTTCCAACTAGGTTTTTTCCCAGAAGAGTTTCCTAGATTATATCTTGTGTCAAATCATGTTTGTGAGTTTTTATTTTTTTGTTATCTATTTTCTACATAAATTGTAATTTGCATTCATACATAATAAACCATAATCTACCGATCCAAAAATCTAAAGGGAAAATAAACCCTAACGATGTAGATTCCAGATTTGTAAATATAGGTTTATCAAATCTATTGTGATGAACTATCTAGTGGAATACCCATGGAAATTTATGGATCATATTGGTATAAGCACCAGGTTTCTTTGGGTATATTATGAAGATTTATAGGGAACCTAGATCGACTAAGCCAAAACTCAGAAAACCCTAGTTACGACCGACCAATCGATGAATAACCTTTGTGATCTTGTAGAGGAGAGGTTTTTGTAGTTGGAAGCACAATTTATAGATACAAGTTGTAGTGTGAATCTCCTCATGTTAGCCCTAAGCAATAAGCCCAGGTTATTCAAAGAAGATGGGGGTTGTAATGCAAAGGACAAATTAAAGGGGAGATCAAGAGATCGAGAAGAAACAAAGAACTAGCCAAGGAAAGGACCCAAAAGAGATTAACCTAGTTTGAGTGTCATGAACCATTTATAGTTCTTGTTCAAAGTGGAAGTGGAAGTCGATATCAAACTATACCAAGGTGAGATTGATGCTCTGAAGTTAAATCACTAGTTGCGGCATTTATAAGTGTATCACAATCATAATATTTGTTTATGTATATTAAATTTCCTCTAATGTAATTGAAACACTTAACAAAATCATATCAAACAAAATGTAACATGTCAATGATAAATAAGTTATAAAAAATAAATGATACACACATAAATATAAATAAACAAACTGTAATGTTCTATATATAAAATGATAATAAAATTATAAAATATAAAATTAAAATATAAGTAAACAAAAATAAAAGAAAGATAATAATAGTAATAAATAATAAATAATGAAGATTTAATAATAATAAAATAATATTTTTTTTTATTTTATTTTCAATTATTATTTTATTAAAGTTATTATTTTATTTATTGTATTTTTTATTTATAATTTTATTATTTTTTATTTTTATTTTTTTTTATTTTATTTATTTTTATTTTTATTATTAAATTTAATATTATTTATTTTATATTTATATTATTTATATTTATTTATTTTTTAAATTTTAATTTAATTTTTATTATTTATTTATTATTATTATTATTTAATTTTTGCCTTTTCTGAATTTGCCTACTCCTATATTGATACAAAAAGTTATATTTAGAGAGAGGCAGTGGCCTCGAAACGTCTAGCCCAAAGAGGCGGCATGCTCGCAATACCTTGCTTGAACACTGGCCAAAAGACTAGCTAAAGACTGACTATTAGATCTTCCATGAAACAGAAAATGCACAAACTGAAGTTGAAAACTGACCAAAGGAATATTAAGACCAGGACAAGTGAACTGAGCCCGAACAAGTAAACAATTATTCGTTACCCTTTCAAAACTGGAGACTAACCCAAAGAACAGCTTAAGCCGAAACTGAGACCTAATGACACACTCAGGAAAATGCCGCCCACGCAGGGGAAACCGACCATTTGACATTGGAGTGAAAAACTGAGCCTGAGAACTGTAAATCATGTGATGACTATTAACCATAAGAGAATTGAGCAGCTTTGAACAACATAGAAACAGAAACCAAGAAGTGTCGACATGATTGGGCTTCATGAGAGGTGGTAGGCGCTTCTTCAACAATGCGACACCCATATTTGTAGGGGTCTTCTTCCTCGGAGGGATGGCCTTCTTTACCTGCAGAACCTCCACCACTCGGGACGCTCGGACTGGCAGAGCCACTAGGATCCTTAGTCTACGCATTGTCAATTTGAGAAGTTCCATGATTGTCCTCTGTCCCCATCTCCTGAGACACAACTGATATAGCAGCAACCGAACGAAAAGAATCCTCCCAAAGCTCGATGGTGACAGAGGCTATGAAGGAGGAATTACGGAGAGTGTAGGGGAACCGAAAACAAGCAGTGTTAGAATGGAAATGTTGAGAGCGCTCTGCTGTATTTTGCTGCCCTCGACCCCTACCATGTTCACGCCTGGTGACTGGAAAGCTATTAGTGCAGAAGTCTGGAGCTTCAGTCGAGGAGTTCAAGGTAGTGGAGGAGGGCTGGTGGGTTACATGGCCTTGAGAACTTCCTCTTCTGCAGCTCATTCTCGAGCGCAGTCTAGGCATGTTGAAATGAGCAAGAAGAGCTAAACTGGCAGCAGCATGAAAGACAGAGGAGGAGTGATCACTGTAGATGCAAACAGGGCTATGAGAAGTGTGGAAGCCTAGCAAAACCTCAACACAACAATCCAGAGTAAAACGATACCCTGGTCTGGCTCGAGAGCGAAGAGCTACGCCAACATTGGGACGACAAGAGCTTAGGGGAGGAGCAAGAGTGTAATTTAAGAGGGACGCCATACCTAAAGAAATTGCAGACTGGAGAGGGGGAGCGAACGACATTAATGCTGCATTGATATTTTCCACTGAAGACATTAAACTTAGCTGCACGCAAGGCCGGATGGCGGTGGTAGTAAGCCATGCGCCAGCCCACCAAGCCGCCCTCGTACAACTTATCATGTTACACACCTGCATCCGGGTAATAAATAAATAAATAAAATAATTAAATAATAAATTGGAGTTCTAAATAAATAGATATAAAGTAAACTATAAAATAGTAAAAACAAGTAAAGCTAACAAAAAATAAAAATAAAAATAAAATAAGAAAGAGACAAATTAAGAGAAATATTAAATTAAGTAAAACTTAAAATAAAGAAATAAAAGTTGCATGTTGACACATGGAATATGTGAATGGGGATACTTTTCATTGTTTGATTTATTTAACAGACAGTGAAGAAGATGAGATTCATCATTTTTCATCCATTCTCTTGGGAGAAAAGTATTGTGAGACAAAGAATTCCTTAGGAGTAGTAAATTGATTGAGTGCTTCGGGGTGACCAACTGTAGAAAGATTATGTGCACCTGAGCCAACAATTGGGTGGAGAGTATCCCAAAATCTTTATTGAGGTTAGTAAAATTCAAAGAGTGTAAAGTTGTGTTTGCTCATATTTTTTTAAAATTCTATGTTAAATAATTAAATAATTCGCCATTGATTATTAATCATATAAATCGATGTAATTATTTGTATATTTTAAATCAAGGTTGTAACATATTGTATTAAAGCAAGTTTATGACTTCTAAATAATTTTTTTTAAGAAAAACACTTTATTAAATTTAATAATAATTTTACTTATAATAATTTGGAAAAATTTAATAAACTTTTATCAATAATTTTTTTGTTGGTTGTAACTAAAATTTAGTCAAACTATATATTTATTTAATATGCCCTATCAAAAACAAAACATACGTTTCTAATTTAGAGGGAAATTTGAGATATCTTAACCGTGATCCAGTAACTCATTACTCAGAAAATGACGTGGAATTTATTTCTCAAAGAGCGAATTTGCTTTGAAAAATAAATAAATAAAGAGTAACGAATTTTATCAATACGCAGGTCTTTGTGCAAGATCCACCGTCATTGATTAATGGACAAAGGGGAATGAAAACTAAGTGACATGAAGTTCTCTCTCCTAGAGGTAGATATGAATTATTTTTCTCTCTCCCTCGATTCATTGTGAAATCCCAAATTTATTGGTGGGTGGCTCACATGATGAGGTAGAGTGGCTTACCCAGAGTTATAATGGTTAAAATAGGTTTGGATAAGCGTATTATGGACTGCAATCGCCAATTATTTTAACGATGAGCCTTAAATTTGTTGAGTTTTAATAATTTAATTAAAAAAAATCACAAATCAGAATATTAAATCATATTTTAATTGCTTTTTGTTTTGAGTAATTGTAATTTTATTTTTTTTTCAATTTCTTTAATAACACACCATACTTTTTTATCAAAATAAAAATATGAAGTTATATATATAAAAATTAAATTTCTAGCCTAAGATTGTGACTTTAAAAACATCATATAAACATGAATCGATGGCTATTACACATGCATGCAACACACTCACATATTTGGTTAAAGAGTGATCTTGCATCGAGCAATGATTTTGTGTTCCTGTCACCCAGATGAAGCATGTATTGAGGGTGTCAGCTATGCAATCAATATCAATGGGATACCTACATCATTTTTCTCTGCTGAAAGGGGTCTCCGTCAGGGCTGCCCACTCGCCCCCATCATCTTTATCCTTGCTATGAATTCACTCAGCCTCCATATCAACAATGCTGTTGATAATTTCAGATGTGTTCCCATTCGCATCAGCCGTCTCAATTCATTATCTCACAATTTGTTCGTTGATGACGTCCTTTTATGTGCCATGCTCCAGTTACAATCATGGCAATGTTTATATGAGATCATCTCAAATTTTCAGAAGGCCACGGGCCTTATTATAAACAAGCACAAATCAATCCTATACTACAATGGTCATCATACAGATCTGATATCCTCCATTGCCGAGATGTTCGGCGTTCAGGCACATGCTATTCAGAATGGTATCTCCTATCTAGGCTTCCGGCTCAAGCCTCAATACTCACCAATTGACTGGGAATGGATGGTCCAACGGTTCTACAACAAAATTTCTTCATGGGAACACCGCACACTTTCACTGGCTGGCAGATCCACACTCACGGGGGCGGTACTGACTCATCTCATGGTATACTGGGCACATTTATTCTACATTCCTTCCTCTATCATTCGGCGCATTAATAAACTCACTGCCTGTTTCATTTGGGGTGGCAAGTCCATTCAACATAAGATACATTTATCCAAATTAACAGATATATCCATCCCCAAAAAACAAGGTGGCTGGGGATTAAAGGCTATCAGACAATTTGGATGCGCACTGTTATGCCGTACCTTATGGAGAGGGATATATGGCGGGTCTCCCTGGAGTTGCATCATTAGACAAAAATATATGAAAGGTAAATGCATTGTTTTTTGGCATAGAAAGGGTTCCATTGGCATTGGTGCTGGATCCCCCATTTGGCGCAGCATGAAGAAAATCGAGACACTCTTCCTATCCCGTCTTAGATGGAGAATTCATTCTGGATCCGACATTTTCATTGGACTGGACACTATCACTTGTGGTCATTCTGATATGATAATTCCACAAGATCTCATTCATCAATTCCACCATCGAGGCATATTCACATGGAACAAATTAATCAAGGGATGGCAAGGATCCTCTCCGATTTGGATGAACAGTAACGATCTTTCTCTCCCATATAATATGGTGCAAATATGGTCATCTATTACCGATGCATTATCAGATGGAGGCATCCACAGGCGCGACACTGCAGATCAACTTCAATGGACAGTGTGTGGCTTCAGACGTCCTGTTTCAGTACGCGACATCTATTCCTTCCTATTGAAAGACAGATTTCCTTACTCCCTTCCGTCTTTCCCTTATATTTTTTGGAAGGCATCTTGTCCTCCAAAATTTATACATTTTGCATGGCTTGTCTTTTATAACAAAAACCTCACATGGGAAAATCTCCGGAAGCGTTCATGGTATGGCCCCAGTAGATGCTCTCTATGTGGACACGAAGAGGAGACCAACATCCACTTGTTCATCAAATGCTCATCCTCTCTTCAAATCTGGTATGTACTGGAACAATTTTTTGGTTTTTCTCTAACAGATTTTGACTCCATCACTGCAGCAATCATATGGTGGGGAAGACAAAATGGGAATAGGCGCTTCATTATTCTGATATTCTTATGGACCATCTGGAGATGGAGGAACGACATCATTTTCAGGGATCTTAAATTGCCACTAGACTTCTACATTGACTTCAATATGTCCCTGTGGCACTCATTATATGGAATCAAGTGAGGACATCTTCCCAATTTTGTATATGTTATATGCATCATCACAATATGTCAGACATGCAGCACATTTCTATTTTGTCTTATTATTCTGTTACTCATATGTTTATATGACAACTTGATACTATGCTTACTCATATGTACAATGAGGATCATTATCCACATATTTACTCAATATAATATACTGCTTTTTTTCTTCTGAAAAAAAATCGAGCAATGATTTTGCAATGTTGTGTTCCTTAATTATATAAGGAAATTCTATTTTTAGAAACAGTTGTAGCTTTTAGTAACAAGATCTAAAACAAAAATATTATTGTTATTGTCTGAGAGAGATTTGAGAAGTTCTCAAGTGTTCCCAGCAAAAAAAAATTGTAATTTTACTATTTCAGTTATAGTTTTATTATTATTATTATGTTAGAAAGAAGGTATATTAAACTTAACATGAGTAAGAATATAACTAATCTGCTTGGAATATAGGATTTTGACTTGATTCTCATTTTTCTATAAAATTTTCAGTAAAAATTTGTGAAAAAATTCATTGACGTATAATGTGAAGCTGCTCATAGTTTATTAAAAGTTGTCCATTATTTTGCCCCTTAATTTATGAGAATTAATTTGTCTCAATATATAGTAATTAATTTGCATGAAATCCACAAATTTCCTGCAAATGTAAGGAAACTAAAATAAAACCCTTAATTTAAAATTTCCATTAATTGTAATTTGCCACCAAATTATGTCCTTTTTAATTAATGTTCAAACGAATTTAAACCATGGCCTCAAGTACCCGAGGAAATAAACAAACACATTTAAGAGCTAATAAAAAGTCGTTGGCTGTTCAAATTAATCAAATAAATTTTTAATTAATGTTCAAGGGACACGTAAACCATGGCCTCAAGTCCCCGAAAAAATAAACAATCAAAACATTTAAGAGCTAATAAAGAGTTAATTTATATAAAAGACAAATACCCAATAAACAATCAACACGTTCATTTTTTTTAAAAGACAATTACCCAATAAACAATCAACACGTTCAATTTTTTAAAGACAAATACCCAATAAACAATCAACACGTTCAATTTTTTAAAAACAAATACCCAATAAACAATCAACACGTTTAAGAGCTAATAAAGAGTCAATTTTTCTAAAAGACAAATACACTAGTCAAACTTATACATTTAAGTTAACATGTGAGTCAAGCTCCTATGGGCTGCCACGTGGTCCTCATTCCACAATTTTTTATTGTTTACTATCTATTCAAAATAATTACTAAGAGCTAATAAAGAGTCAATTTTTGTAAAAGACAAATACCCAAGTCAAGGTTATGCATTTAAGTGAACATTTGAGTCAGGGTCCTATGGGCGGTATTGGACCTCAATCCACAGTGTTTTATTGTTTACTATCCATTCAAAATAATTACTAAAAATAATTAAGGTTGGTCACTTGTATGTTTTGATTATATAAATCGCCAATGTATATTTTCATTATATATGTGGTAAATTTTCAATATAATTTTATCTAGAGCTTGAATGAGCTTGCATGTGTTTCCTCTTAAAAGGTTATAAGTTCAAAATTAAAGGGGTAGAGTATGTATACTTTTGTAAACTACTTAAGTCTGCATATGTTTCCTCTTAAAAGGTTACAAGTTCAAAACTAAAGGGGGTAGAGTATGTATACCTTCGTGAACTTAGTAGACAAATCGTTGCGCGGAAAATGATTGCAAATTGTGCGCTCATATTATAATATGGCTATTTGCCTTGAATTTTGGCTTTTCATATTAAAATGGATATGATATTTTAGTATTAATATGATTAAAATTTAGGATATTTTAATATTAATATGATTAAAATTTAAATTATAACTAATAATGAGTTTTATTTTATTTGTTTATTTTATGGATTAATATAATAGGAACTTTATAAATTTCATAGTTGATTTATAATTATTGGATGAGACTTTGAATATAGTTAGTAATAATATTTTGAATGTACATTAGTTATTGATAGAATCTAATAAGGAAGTTTGAATGTATATTATAGATAAACGAAGAGCATTTCATTTGCTTTGTGGAAAAATAAATTAGATAATTATAGAAACAAATTGAAGTGTAAATAGTTGCAATTGCAATTAATTTTAAAAATGATTTTGAAGTATTTACAATGTTAGCTTTCATGATCACTGGTTGTCTTATTATATGGCTGCAATTTGCTATTTTGTGTAAGTGTGAACTTTTATATAATGTAACACTAGAAGTAATGTGGAATTAAAATTTGCTCGCTAATCATGGCTCTTAAACGTCGAAGACAAATCCAAGTCACTCTTGAGGTGGAAACTCCACCTCTAGAGACTACAAAGATTGGAACCCCAATTATCATGTCCCCATCACAATGGTAGTCTTTCAACCACACATAGGCGGGTGCGTCACTGTTGTAATTTTTCTTTTCACTAATACTTAAGCACACAGACTACACCTACTTCAACACTTAAACAATTTCTCTAAGTCTTCACAATGCAATGAAAATAACATTTATCTTATCTTCTTCAATTAATCTTTCATATATGCAAGGAAATCATAAATCATCAATATACACAAGTATACACACATATACTTGGGAGGGGCAACTCCCGAACAGTTTGCCCAACAATATATAAAATCTGTAATTCTTTCAAAGTACAATATTTTACAAATTTACATAAGTCTGTGCAACCACCCAAGGTCGCCTTGCACACCTTGCTAAAATCACCCGACGGTTGTGCCGGGGTTGTGTAACGCTATTCACATGCTGCCACGGCCACCCGTGCACACTACCTCCCTAGAAACCGCAAAATCGTGTTACCCAATATGTCATGCAACACTCTGCCAACTCTACCCTGCGTGTGTCACCTCTGCCTGGAACACTGCCTGCATTCGACACTCTTGTCGTTCTATCGTTTCTGCCCGCTGTAGCATTGTCTGCCCATCACACCGTTTTTCCGTAGTGTGGACCAACCTCACTGCATGACGGTCACACCAACCGGACCTCCAAACTCCCTTGGAACAACTCTCGTTCAACAATCCACTAGTTCCTCCTTGTTCAATTTGTCATGCTGCCTGGTCTACCCACCAGGTGGGCGCATCACCCAACACAGTGTCAATGACATTGTCTACTTGCGACCTACCTGAACACATTATCTGAGATGCCTGCTGAAACCAAAACTCATTTACCCGACCTACGACCCGCCTTCACCCTTCGATTTGCCTTTTTCGTCCTTCTTTGCACTTGTTCAAGTATTAGATGAACTCTGCAATGTTGGATGTCCAAATGCCTTCACTCCATCATTTACTTATATGACCTTTCCGAAGTGCATTTCCCCCAAAGGTTGCATTGTTTAGACTGCCTATGGGTCGGCTTGTCCACGTTCATGCTCGACCGACCTGTCCGTCCACCATGACGCACTCGTTCATAAATATTCATCAGAGCCGACCTTTCCTTCGCAACACGACTCACCTATTCGTGACTTGCCGTTGCACCATTTAGTGACTTGCTTATTGCACCGCCCGATAACTCGCCTGTTCAACTCGACTCGCCCATGTCACCTCAAGTCGGTAGCTCATATCGCCGCACATCGGGTGGATGCCCACCCACCGGCATGCTCGCTGTACGTGCTTGCCCAATCGCCGCACATAATCAACCAAGTCAGTTTTAACCGACGGTGGGATCGCACATAACCGAATGTCTCGCCTCCGAGTCACTTTTAATCGAACGCTCCACCCGGGTTGCCTTTAACTAAACGCAGGGGCCCCTTGCACATCTAGGTGCGCCCGTACTATGAGTTCGGTTTTTCGACTCCCTCAGGCGCTCTAGACTCGAAGCCCTGACATCCTTCACTACTCTAAATAAGGTTGTCGTCCTCGATAACACCATCTCCATCTAAACTCCATAATGTTGCAAAGTGTCGCTAGCTCCAAGATCCAATGTCCATGCTGCCCAACTCTGCTCTCCAGCACACAAACCTCCTCCAAGGCTCATGCTTCCATAAATGGGAAAGTCTCCTCAATCCATGATCATCAACCACATCTGTCGTAATATCCATGCCACCCAATTGTGGAAGGTTGGCTCCTCCAACTCAACTACATGCTCTCACTGCAACATATATCATGTCAATCCACCATGTATCATCATAAAGTGAATCTCTGATATGATACTCCATCCTAACAAAAAATGTCTCGGTAAAACCTCGACATATCTCTGACATAACTCTGTACATTTCTAGCCCACATGACTCAAACAATTTGGGTAGCTAATCCAACTGTCACGCTCAACTCATGAGAATGCACATCCTCATGCCTCCATTGGTCATTTCTGTAGCATCCTGTCACATCATCAAATCGATCAAGAATCCATCCCATCTATATCCAAATGTAAAGTAAGCCATATCTAGGTCCATTAAGTAACCTTCATCATATCTACAATATGTTTTCCATCAATGCTATCGCCCATGTGTTGGCCATAGTTTTGTACCAATCAACCCCATCCATCCAAGCATCATAAAAATGTGTGAGAGGCCCTTACCCAAAGGCCCCTTTGTCATGGTGGTGTTGTCCTTCTCATTATCAAGGCACTGCACACACCCATCTCCAAAGGTCTAGTGCATGACAAGGGCCAGGAAGTTGCCTCACTGAGTCTCATCCACCCAAGTATCGGATGAACATTGCATCATCAAGTACTCATGCACAACAACAACCATCTCATGTGTACATCCAAGCTTCTCAAGCTTGGCCTTTGTCCACTGAAAGTCATATATGCCCATAACATACTTGCAATAGTCAACAATGCCAACTAGATATCTACCTACATACTCCTCTCCATCCTTTGCCTTAGAAGAAGTACTCAAACTTCCTCTCTCATCAACAACCTCATGGTGAAGTCTCCCAATAGAAGATGCACCTGTCATTTTCTCCATGATGGGTGGAACTGCCTTTCCACCTCCATCCTTCTTTCCCTTCATAACTCTTGCAACAAAGTTGATCATCCACTTCTCCTTCGTTACTTGAGTCACACATCCAAGTTCTCTTTGCTCCACATAGTCATGCTTCACATTCGAGTCCTTTAGATACAAAGTCATCAAAGCAATCCTTGGTCTATATGCCAAGCGACTCTTCCTTGTCATCAGAACAATCATGATTTTCCCTTCAGTTGTAATCAAGAGTGTGTTTGATCCACCATCGGTATGGATTGTGCAGCTACCAAGAAATCTTGCCCCAAAACCATAGCATGATCATCCATCTCAATCACCCTCAAATCCAACCTTCCAAATTGCAAACCCACTCTCACTCGCGTGTTCTTCAAAATCCCTGCCACAACTTTCATGGTTGAGTCAATAGCTTTGAAAGCCCTCAACTCCCTTTCCATTTAAGCTTTCTTCCTAAAAGCTGTTGTTGCCTTCCTGCTAAGGAAACTATGTGTAGCTCCTGTGTCAACCAGTGTAGCTAACTTCTTTCCATTTACAGTCACCTGCACAAAACTCAACCTCAAGGAATCTCCAACCTCCATAGGTTTCGTCTTGCGTCTTACCTCAACAACCTTCTTCAACAATTCCACCTCAGATTTGTCTTTCGACTTGTGCCTCGACCTGACAGTCTTCTTAAGGTATGCAATCTCCCCTTTCAGTTGATTCGAGGAATTCGATCCTGGTCTAGCTTGAGTTCCATCAAGCTTCTCCTTCGTCACATGACGCTCAAGTGCACCTACTTGGTACATATTGATCTCCTCCACTCAAAGTGCTCCAACCATATGCAAGTCATCTTGCATGGCCCAGTAGTAGTCTCCAAGTTTGTCAATATATTCAATCTCAAATTCTTCTATAACAACGGGTTTACGATCAATAAATTCCCTCTTGATCTCTTCTTCAAGTCCCTTGACTTTATCCTGCAACATGACACTTCTCTCCCTTAAGCGAACTCATTCATCCATGAGTTCTTGGAGTCTTCGATCACCCTGTTATATCTTCTCATCAAGTTGCTCAAGTTTATCATACCTCCCATGAAGATTATCCAAGGCCTTCCGCACATCCACTATTCCATCTCCACTGTGCCCCAAGTGTTCCCACTCTTGCACAAGAGCTTCATAGTGTTGTTGCCTCTTGTCCTTCCAATAACCTTTCGTGTATTCAAGCTTTTGAAAAGCTCTATCTGCTATCTTCCTTCGTTTAGCCTGGCCCAAGTTTCTTGCTTGGCCCCTACTTACTATGTCGCATTGCAACCAAATCCTAAGTGCCCAAACTTCAATACCAACTGCAACCACTGTCGTCATATCCCTGCTTCATAATCTCAAATCAGCTCGACTCGCCTTGAACCAAGCTCTGATACCATCTGTCACACCCCCATCCCAGTGGTAGTCATTTAACTACACATAGGCGAGTGCGACACCGAAATACTTTTTCTTTTCACCAATACTCAAGCACACGAACTACACCTACTTCAACACTTAACCAATTTTTCTAAGCGTTCACAATGAAGTGGAAATAACATTCATCTTATCTTCTTCAATTAATCTTTCATCTATGCAGCGGGATCATAAATCATAAATATACACAAGTATACACACATATATTTGGGAAGGGCAATTCCTAAACAATATGCCCAACAATATATAAAATTTGTAATTCTTTCAAAATCAATATTTTACAAATTTACAAAAGTCTTTGCAACCACCCAAGGTCAGCCTGCACACCTTGCTGAAATCCCCCAGTATTCATGCCCAGGTTGTGCAGCACTGCCCACTGTGCTGCTGCTGCCACCTGTCCGTACTGCCAACCCAGAAACCCCAAAATCGTGCTGCCCAATATGTTGTCAACACTATGCCAACTCTACCTCACGTGCGACACCTCTTCCTAGAATGCTGCCTGCATTCGACACTCTTATCGTTCTATCATTTCTGCCTGTCATAGCACTCTCTGCCCATCGCATCATTTTTCCACAATGCGGCCCAACCTTATTGCACAACGATCACACCACCTAGAACTTCAAACTTCGTCAGCACAATTCCCGTTCAACAGTCTGCCAGTTCTGCCCTGTTCAATTTTTCGTGTTGCCCAGTCTGCTTTTTGGATAGGCACATCACCCAACATAGTGTAGATTACATTGTCTACCTGCGCCCTGTTTGAACGCGTTACCTGAGCTGCCTGCCAAAACCAGAACTTGTTTACCCAACCTGCAACCTGCCTCCGCCTTTGCCCTTCGATTTTGTCTTTTTCTTTATTCTTTGCACTTGTTCAAGTATTAAATGAACTATACGATGTTGGATGTCCAAATGCCTTCACTCCATCGTTTAATTATATGACCTTGCTGAAGTGAATTTCACCCAAAGGTCGCGTCGGTTGGACTACCTATGGGTCGACTTGCCCATGTTCATGCCCAACCAACCTATCTGTCCACCATGATGCAACCGTTCACAAATATTCATCTGATTTGACCTTTACTCCACAACATGACTTGCTCATCGGTGACTCACCCATCGCACCATTTGGTGACTCGCCTGTCACACGCTTGGTGACTCACCCATTCAACCTAGCTCACCCATGTTGCCTCAACTCGATCGCTCGTCTCGTCGCACATTGGGTAGGTGCTTGTCCACCAGCCCACTATATGTGCCTGCCCACTCGTCGCACATAACCAACCAAGTTGCTTTTAACTGACGATGGGGTCGCACATAACTGAACGTCTCGCCTCCAAGTCGCCTTTAACCAAACACTCCACCCGAGTCACCTTTAATCGAACAAGGGCGCTTGTCTCACATCTAGGCGCGCCCATACTATGAGTTCGATTTTTGACTCCCTTAGGCACTCCTGAATCGAAGCCCTGACACTAGCGAAAAAATCCATATTACGTTCCCTTGGGGAAATAACAACCATCTTTAAGTATTAGGTCACTAGCCAAGCCCAAAGTCAAAGGAATGATCAAGGTCAAGGAAGGGAGTTGGATAAAAAACAAAGACAAGGCTTAAATTTTCAATTCAATGTCGAAGATAGAAAAACAAACCTCGATATTATGAAAGAAGTCCAAAAATCCAAATTACTAGAGTTCACAGGTCAAGAAGGGGGTTCAGTAGCAGAAGCTTGGGTAATCAGTGTTAAGAGAGCACTTAGCTTTATGGCATACTCTTCAAGGGAAAAAGGTCCAAATAGCAATGTCTACTAAAAGGAGAAACTCTATTATGGTGGGTAAATGAAGAGATGAAGATGCAAGTCATCCCATATCAAGTTACTAAGGAGATGTTTGAGGAAGCCTTCAAAACCAGGTACCTATCAGAGGAATACAAACACCAACAAATAAGGGCTTTCCATGTAGTTCGACAAAATGGTATATCTATCGAAGACTATCAAGTTGAATTCTCCACATTGGTCCATCATGTGGACTATATGGCAGATGATAAATGTTAAGCTGAAAGATTCCTGCATGGGCTTGATCCTTTGGTTCAAGTGGAAGTTACCATGTGGAAACCCACCACTATGGAAGCAAGCACTACTTTGGCCAAACAAGTCCAAAGGATGATGAATATGAAAAGGCAAATGGTGGTTGATGGAAATATAGATAAGGAATCCCCCAAGGAGGGTGTAAGCAGAAAAGGTGGACTCCAATATGAATCCCAAGGAAGACAAAACAAGGTTGCCAGGATTGCTAGTGCAGCCCTTGGGTTGCCTACAAAAGAACGTAGAGGTCATCCCTACTTAGAAAGGACTAGTAGTAGAGCTATAGGATTTGATGGCCAAGGATAAGGACAGATAGGGGATCCAGGTCAATTAGAATGTTGGGAATGTGGGGGTCCACATTATAGAATGGATTGTCTAAAGTATCAAGCTGGCCTAAGACAACAAGGACACCAAGAAAAATGAGAAAAACCACAGACCCAACATCAAATTCATGCCATTGTAAACCATTGTCAGGATGAACACCAAACCATTGTTTTTGGAGCCCGCAAATTTTCAAGGAGGGAGTCCTTCTAGTCGAACCATTTTTTATACTGGGCCGTTGGGTTCGTTGACTTAAGAATCATGAGTTTGAGCAAGTCAAGGCACAATGGGACCAATATAGCTTAGGGTTAGCTACTTGGGAAGATGTAGAAGTTAATTTTAATGACTTTCCTTATCTATGTGATTAAATTGTGTCTTGAACTAGATAGGATTGCATAACTTAGCTTAGATAGATACCTTTGTGGAGTGTCTAAATCATGTCTTATTGTTTAAATTTTTGATACATCTCTATGATTGAGGTTTCATGATATGATGGTATGAGAATAATGATGTACATGTGGTTCTTATTTATTTAGTTGTTACGATAATGGTGTTGTATGCTCCTCATGAATATGATATGCATATGGATTATGCTATTATGATTTGAGGTTCGATTGACACGTGGTTAGTTTATTATGTGATGTCATGATATGTCTTTGATGCTGATATGTTGATGTTATAATTTATGAGGATATTTTATGTGGTAATCACAACATTAAAAAAACTTAAAATATTAAAAAAATTGATAACTTTGTTTTGAAACAAAATTAAAAAAACTCAAATAAAGAAACAAAATAAAAAAATAAAAAGTCTAGTCCATAGGGTCTTGGATAGATGGTGATCAGGTGCTTTGTTAAGACACTCATTGATGTGAAGTCATCGGTTCAATTCCTCCCCCTGATCGGGGTGATATATTGGACATGATGAAGTTGTAGCCCTACCAAACTTACAAAAGAAAAAAATAACAAGTCTAATAAGCAACATTGCTACTTAGTACATGTCTCTTATACAAAAAGTAATTGATAACATAAGTATAAAAATTCCCCTGATGCCAATGCATAAAGATCTTAAATTTTTTTAATTATTAAAACTTATGATTTGAAAGGTGCCATTACGTAAGTGGCATTATAATAGTTTAGATATTTTTCAACATTTGAATTTAAGTTACTACTTTAGAATATTAATTTTTTTTTTCAAAATATTAGAACAAATAAAATTGTTAAAGCTTTTAAGTAGGGAGATTTTAATAGTTGAATTCACAAAGTTAAGATTTAGTAAGTGTTTACTTAAAACAATGAAATTTCTATTTTGCATTAAAATCATTTATAGCAAAAATTTACACAACAAATGACATCAATTGATTTTTGTTTGTTGTTTATATTCTTAAATAACTAGTGCATCTACAAATGCTTATAAGTCTTTACCTTGCATTATTTGACAGCTTGATATTTCAAGGCCTTAGATGACTCTACATAAGTTGCCTATAAAATCAAGCTAGATACTAAAGGTAGGTAAAAATGTTTGAAAGAAAGACATTATATAATATTAAAGGAACACATAATTAATTATGAAAATGCATGTTGACTTAGGGGCATACCAAAGAGTTATAAAGATTTATAATGGAGGTGACATTGTTTTTCTTATCAATATATTATATTATTTTGAAATATGTTGTTAGTAAAGGAATAGTTAAGTTTTAGGCATTTCATATTTCAATGGAAAAACAATAGAAAACTATTTATGAGTATTGGAAGACTTTAAGTTATTAATAGATTAGATAAACAATAAATGTAAAATTGAGCCTACAATATTAGTTCCAATTAGAAATCAATTTATGAAGGTAAAAAGCAATTTCAATATATATATATATATAAAATTCAAATGTTAATCATCTATCTAAAGAAGTTGTATTAATGTAGGAAGGGACTCAAATGCAACAAGAGTTTAAAGGAAGAACTTAAAGTGCATTTTAAAAATATCTTTATATTGATATAGGAATTGATATAAAATGACAAATGTGTTTGTAGGAGTTTTTCATAGTTGTTGCAATAGTATTGGAGTCCTAGTAGTAAGACATAAAAAAGATTTTATTAAAGATTTCCCATTAAAACATAAGAATATTTTATTTAAGTAGTGACATAAATTTTTTAATATATATAAACTTTTAATATATATAAAGTAATTTCATATTTCATATATATATATCAAACCACCAAAAAAGAATATCATAAAAGCAAATGTGATTGTTAAAATTTTTCAAAAACTTGAACAAACTTTGTAAATTATTTTCAAAACATATTAATTAAAAGTCAAACATGAGTTTGACACACTTAAAAATGAATTTTTCATAAATATTGAGATTATATGTGTATGCTATTATGGCAGCTGGTGGCATAAAATTATTTTTTTTGTGTAATTTTTTTATAAATAATGAAATTTTCATAAATATTGAGATTTGATGTGTGTATTATTATGACACTTGGTGGCATATGAATTTTTATTTTTAAATAATTTTTTATTTATGACAAATTCTATTTATAATCCCTATAAAATTAGTTATTTCATTTATATGAGCCAATAAAAAAATAGAAATAGAATTTCAAAATATAATTTTTTATTTTCAGAGTATTCAGGTTAATATTTTTTTTTTTCAAAACTTTAATAGACTTTATAAAATTTTCAGAACTAATTGAAAGACAAAAATAAAAAATACAAATATTGGAAAATTATTAACATTTTAAAATTGATGCTGATATTTTTTTTTGGTAAGTTTGACATTGGTAAGACTACCTCATGGTCATGTCCAAGAATAACACTAGAATAAGGTGGGGAATTGAACGAATGATTTAACATCTAGGAGTGCCTTAACAACGCACACGACCACCATTTATCCAAGAACCCATGGACCAACTGACAAATTTAATTTAAAATAAATATATATTTAAAAGTTTAAAATAAAAACTCCCCGATCGGGGTGCAAGCTGGAATATTTTGGTCCCACCAACGTTTGATGAGGATCCTAAGGAAATCCCTCACCACCCTCCACATGGACGAGGCACATGGAGAGATGACCTCACTTAATGCCTTTACTAAAGATGGCAACAACATAATTGGGAAGCAAATGCTTGATTTTTTCGCTGGTAATTTCGGTAGGACTCTGTTTTGCGATTTTCGTTTGCATAAGGTCTGGTTTGAGCAGTTTGGAAGCCTAAGGAAGGAACCCATCGAGGTATTTCACTGGGCATTGGTTCATTTACAGTGGGTTCAATCCGTCTGTCTTAAGTATGTTTTCAGTCCCATCATATGTATCCCTGTTATGGCTCAGTATCCTTGTCCATTGGTTTCTTGGAAGAAGGGATATGCATTGAATTGGATGGTTTGGAAGGTGTATTACCAGAAATTGTTTACTATTATCTCAGGTTTGTTTGAAGGTTCTTTCATTTTTTATATTCTAGTGTCTGTGTTGTTTGGAATTCTATTGGCATGCATGGATATTTGTTGGGTAAGGCCTATGGGTCGCTCCCGGTCTTTATGTTTCTGTTATTGGCGCACTAGCTTTGCATCTCCTCTGGAAATCGGTGGTCTCGGCCCTAAATTTTCAAGGTTTTGGTATGGCTGTGGTTTTGTTTATATTTACACCCTCATCCGTTTTGGGCATAGTTAGATTGAAGTTTTTGGGCCACGAGACTATTCCTATTTCGGGTTCCTGGGATGTGAAAGGTGACAGAGTTGATTTCTGTATGGGTTGGGGCTCTCACATTTGGTTACCTTGGCAGGTTCCCTAGTTCAGTGTAACCCCTAGAGGCACTTTTCTCCTGGGTATTGGCTCACCTTGGGTCGGCCAACAGGGTTCAAGACAATTGATTTTAGTTTGTTATACCACCCACAAACAATGGCTCGCGTTGCGTTAGGGAAGAGTAAGACCAGTTGAGGTTCTCATTGTCGCGGGAAGCAGCCCAAAGCTGCCATTAATAAACCCAACACTTCTATAGGTAAAACCCGTGGACGTAAGTTAACCTCTTGAATTATTGATGAAGTTGCTACTTCCTATCATGCAGGCTCTTCCCAGGTCTGCCAGCTCATAGCATAATGGGAAGAGGAGTTGAATCAAAGAGCTGAGTTATTGGACATCGATTTGGATGACTGGTAGATCCTCGTGCCTGACCCGAGGCACTCTTGGGGAAGAATTTCGTAGTATAATCAGACTACTCATTTGTACTGGATGATGAATAACCTCCTGGTCAAAGATTTGGAGCATATCCCTTCAAGCTCTACCTCATCCTCTCAGGAATTCCTGGATTACAATGAGGATTTCCAGCAAACTAAATTTCAACTCTAAAAGCAGAATGGTCGCCTCAGCCGCATTGAACAACATATAAAATGCATTCCGCACATTGAACTTCTAGGGTCAAGTGCAAAGGATCCGATTCCTGTTGACTCAGCCGATGATGAATAGTTCAATGTATCACCTCTCATTTTGACTTTTCTTGAATGCAACAGTTCCACTCTTATCAATATGTTTACAATTATCTAGATGTTAGGAAGTATAAGTGTTTTGGGAAGTTTTAGTGTCTATGGATAAACGCTTAAACCCCTAGACTAGTAGCTAAGTCTAGAACAACAGTGCAAAGCATTCTCTACTTTTTCTATAACCAATAGATTAAATAAGATAGTAAAGAAGCCTACCTAAAGCTTTCACTTACTCCTTATCTCCCTTGACCAATTCTGTCGCTCATTTCCGTACTTAATCCTCTTGAAAAGTACCTGCACACAGATAGAAGGAAAAAACCGATTAAAGCATATGATAATGATCTATTGATTAAACATAAGATGGAATCAAGTGCATAATACACATATGAAAGCATCAATAAATAGTACAAACATATGGAAAAAGCTTTGAACACTTTATTAGTAAAAGGAAGAGTTACAACCCAATTTGCTTGATTCAGTGTCACTCCTCCAGTTTAATCCCATCCTCTCCTCATAACAAGCAAGACATTTTGACATCATTACAATACTTGAAACCAACTCAAGTCTCATACTAACAACATCTCCCTATAATTCAATGATTTCCAGCCCTTGATCACTTAGATGGGTGGTCTTTTTATAGGTGAATGAAGGAAGTTATGCCATAAATGGTGATAATGAATGCCCTACCAAACTTAGGATTTAGTTCCATGGAGGAAGGGATAAAGGGATTGGTGTTCCTTAACTCCCTCCCTCATCCAATTTCGAGCCCAAAGGAGTGGATAGCTTAGGAAACTTCTAGAGGCATCCTATGGATAAGAATATTCCAAACCCCAATGCAGATTTCACTTAAATTCGCCCAACGCAGGCCAAAGAGGGCTCAAGGGTGCTGCAATGCACCCTGGCAGTGTACTGGGATGCACTGTAGTGCACCCTGATAAAGGCCTTCCTGCACTGATCTTCTTAGAGGTAGTTTTTTGATGATTTCAATCATCGAATCTCTTGGGAAGGAGGCATTCTGATGGTTGACTTCATTTAGGGCATGTAAAAACTGAATTAGGGTTTGATGGGCCCTAATAGTACTGATTTGTAAGTCGGGATTGATGTGCCCAAACGGATCTGTAACAGTTTCCCCCTAAAGCATGAAGTCATAAATATGTATGTCGAGTGAAATGCTTTACAATGTGGAGAGGAGGTTTTGAAGTAAAAGGTGACCTGCATCAATTACAATACATATATCATGATAATTTGATTTTTTCTCATGAACTTGCTTAGGGAAGGCATACCCATGCTCAACTTATAAACTTTCATTACATGTACAAATATAGTTGTCTACAGATATAGACCCATGAATGGATGACCATGAATATAAGGCCATTGTACATTTTATTTAGTACTCCTGAAAATATCGCAGCCCGGATGGATGAAACTAGATCAGAGGTCTTCATTCTCGTTCAATATTTCACTCAAGTACAAGTCTAACCACGTGAATAGATGATCTGAAGTCGAACATGGGAAGACATTGTCTAATTACTAGCCAATGATGTAAGCCATTAACAGACGCGAGAGGAATCGCCGATAATGATGATGACCCTCAAGGTAATATAGTACATTTCACACGGCGTGAATAAATTATTTGATGCCGAACACCATGAAAAGTCTTTCGGTCGAAGGCAGTGATGTCAACCTATCGCCAGAAGCGAGAAACCTTCCATTGATGTATGCAAGCCTCAAGGTACTAAAGGGGTGTTTCTAAGTCAACTTCTTAGATAATGTGCGGATGTTGGCAAGAAGCGACTCGTCGCAGGAGGGCCTTGATGTATCCCACATCAATGACACGAAACAAGGTAAATGATTTTGGAGATGAAAATCAATTGACGATAGAAGATTCAGGAATGGCGGTCATTAAAATGAAGGTTTATGGTATTGCAAAGGATGAAGTTTGAACTGAATGACTTCTCTTGAACATGTCGGCGACACTAAAATGAATTGGTAGTATTGACCCAAAACAAAGTAATGGATGGTATGATAGACCAACAGTGTGATAACCATCAAGCTAAATGACCCAACTCACGTAGCCATGGTGATGAGGTGAAAGTGTCATGTTCAAGAGTGACTTGCTACCATAAAGTGTTCTCCCCCTTTTCCATTTTCCCTAGCCATTGCTGACCAGTACCTCTTTATTTTTTTTAAGCTTGAGGAGGATAACATATGCTTGTTGTATAATTTCACCCTTCAGGTGAATCCATCTCTATTTGATGCTTTAATGAGTATAGTGAAGGTGAAACTCGGTCTTGTCTAGATGAACAAGTTTGTCGCTATTTAATGTTTTTAACGAGTTTAACGACAAAGATAACTTGGTCCTTTTCATGTTTAGAGAGTTTGAAAAGGGACAAAAAGGAAACTCCAAAAGTTGTTTTTCGTAGATTTGTCTCTCAAGTCCAAAAAAGCATAAAACAATATGAAATAGAACCTATTGACCATATTCGATCGACATATTCCTTTTTCGTAGTTAATCTATCTCAGCCCGAAAAGGGGTTAAACTTATACTGAGTAGATATCAATTCCAACCCATTAACGAGCTAGAAATGACAAGCGCTCGACAATCTTTTCATGTTTAGAGAGTCTGAAAAGAGCTTAAAGAAGACTCCAAGGGGGTTCCTTTTTCATTTTAAACAAAGCTCGAAAAAGAGATAAAAGTTTGCTTTGTGGTCAAAGATGTTCAATTTACATTTGAGCACGTCAAATTCTGCATGTCAGTTGTTAAACCTGCTCAAAACACCATCAAAAATAGATTAAAAATACCTGTTTCATGGATAACATGAATAAAAACTAATGTTTACTAGATTAATGTGCAAGAAATAAACATAAAAACGAGTTTTACCATTCATTTCTACCATTTTGCATTTACCCTTTGATTTTGGCGCTTTGGAGCAGATTTTACCTCGAAGTTCACCAGCTGATTGTGGAGGATCTAGTGGACCATTCCTTGTGCCGTCCAGACCAGGTAGGAGCTATCTTTGTTCTCTTTCATTTCATATCATTCATTTTCAGTTTTAGGCAAAAGTTTTGTGTTTTTGGGGCCCCTAGGGTTTCAATTTTCCAACCTAGGATCAACGCACCCTTTCATCATCGAAAGGTGCGCTGTAGTGCACTCACCTAGAAGGCTACTTGTATTGCAGCGCACTGTCCCTAAGGCTGGGCTGCGCTGAGCGCAAAACCCAATTTCATTCAGCTGTTTTCACCCAAAAATTCGTCTATTTTTTGCAAGAAATGGATCCTAATTTGCCTTATGGTTGTATTTTTAGGTATTCATCGGATCAGAATGATGATTACATGGAGAGAATAAGAGCATGAAGAACAGGATATGATTGCCCTAAATAACCACGGCACGGTTGAGGCCCTAAGGAATTGCGGGTTACTCAAATATTTCCGATTATTTGGTATGAGGCAACAAATTGAGCTTTTGCAGTTCCTTGTTCATTCATGGATTCCTACTGATTAGGCATTTCACATTAGAGACAAAGTGGTCTCAATTACCATCGATGACATATACTTTCTTACTGGACTGTCGAGGTGGGGTGTCCCCATCTCACGTTTTGGATTTGCCAAAGGGGGTGATTCAATGAGAGGTTACATACGACAGTTCTATCAGCCAGGTGCACAGCCTAATAGGGATGGAAAGATTAACATCAAGGATGTTAGTGATTTACCATTGAGGACGATCCTCTTTACTATTTCCCAATTGGCTGGCAGCGTAATACTATATTTGGCAAACAGATCATACATGCAGTATGCATTAGAGTGTTTAGAGCCAAAAGTGTTCAACTGGTGCGAGGCAGTACTTTCATCCTTGAAAGAACAACTAACCAAGGTGAAAAGCGGAAAGACAAAGAACTTTGGCTATGGGTCGATCTTGATTTCTTTCTCCTTGGAGAGAATTCCCCTTATGCAGCCACAACTCATTTCACTGGGTGTATTTGGACCTAGGGATCCACGGATGCAGAGATGGGTAGATCTTATGGCTAGGCATGCTAGTCACTCATTTATTACATTTACCCCTGCATTATTTGAGTGGCTTGATCGACAAGATATGGCCATCGCAAGATATCCATATTCAGGGATGGATTTCTGCGGATATACAGACTTGATGTTACTAGTTGGAGCACAGTGGGGTGCTATAGGTAAATTGTTTGACCAAAGTGTTTTTTGATTTTAAAGTTTCTACATTTTTTTGTGTTTTTTGATTATCTCCAAGACTAAACATATGCAGACGTTGGACTTGTTCGACCTGTGGGGCACCAACGAGTGGCAGGAGGGCCAACATAGAGACTTGTTGGGAGAGTAGTTCTCCGAGACTTAGATTTAGCTGAGACATTGGTTGAACTACAGGACCACATAGAGGGTTTGACCCTAGGCATTCCGGATGTCTAGATCGAGGAGTTTCCTATGCGACTGCAACACTACACTATTGGCATTCTGAGCCATTGGATGAGACTTTTACGCATGATAGCATAGGATGTGACCTGTTATCATAAGCACCACTAGTCTAGTTAGATGTTTTATGCATACATTTTGAGTTTTTGGGTCAGATGACTAATTTTTGTCTTGGACACAAACTGTTTGTAAAATTTAAAAAAAAACTGTCTATTTTACTTTCATAGTTTTATTATGGTTATGTGATGCAATCCTATTCAACTGATGATGTGAATTGAAAATATTTACTTTACATATGTCGCAAATGTCTATTTAACAAAATTCACTAGAGTATCAGTTAATGTGTTTAGATTTATGGAAATATGCTGATATTGAATAAACTAAAAATACCGTTCCAAAATACGAACTCTAAGGAACATGTGATGAATTGCTGGGTTTTGGACGGTATAAACGCCAGTAAGTTGTAGTACAACGAGTTGCGAGTCCAGCCTAATGATGATTCGGCGTATGCCAAGTGAAATGGCATCAGAGAAAAGTTTAATCAATGCACTATACTTAGTGATATTGTTTGTTGATCGACCAATACAAATCCCTCTAAAACTCACTAACTCCCCGCTTGGAGCGAAAATGGCCCATGCTGTAGAGGATAAGTTCTGCATACTACGACTAGCCCCATCAGCGTAACCAACAAATGGTTTTTAAAAGTTCAACATTTGCAACAAATGTAAAGTGGATTACTTAACAAATAAAAACTCTAAAAGAAACAAAAGCACATGCAATCAAAGCATATATACAGTGAGTTTCACTACACTTAACTAAGCATAGTAATGTTTGAGGTACATGCCGTTTCGGGGCTGTGACAATGGAATCCCATCATAATGCACTAACTCTAGGCACCTTTCGTCAAAACACACTTAACAATATAAGGACCCATCCATAGTAGTTCAAATTTTCCTGCTCCAAGTTTATCATACTCCTGATCGTAAAGCAAGTCCATGTCACGTTCTGAGAAGACACGAGGCTTGACATTTTTATCATATTACACCTTAATACGTTTCTTATGCACTTCGTCAGCCAATGCGGCATCACGATGGGTTTCATCTTGATGGATTAATTCCAAGAAATGCGCTTCTTCTTCAGAAGTGTCGGGTAGTAGGTTAATCGTGAGTTTGAGAGAGGAGATTTCACATTGAATTGGTAAGACTGCTTCCAAACCATAGACCAACTGAAAGGGTGTGAATTCGGTTGCATTTCTCACCGAGGTCCAATATGCCCACAGAGTCGAGTACAGGATTAAATGCCAATTTCTTTGATGAACTCCAATCATTCTTTGCAACTTGCGCTTAAGGACTTTGTTGATGGCCTCAACTTGTCCATTAGCTTGCAGGTAGTATGGAGTAGAACTATCATGTGACCATCCTAACTTGGCAGTCAACTCAACCATCATGTGATTGCGAAAATGCGAGCCATGATCTGTAACTATGGCTTGTGTTACACCAAACCTGGCAACCACATGGTTGAAGAAAAATAAAGCAGCCGTTTCGCCACTATTGTTCAATGTTGGCATCGCCTCGGCCCATTTGGTAAAATAGTCAACGCTGACTATAATATACCCATGCCCCCCGATGGGGGTGGGGTTACATGTCATAAAGTCAATGCCCCATTTGGCGAATGGGCCAACAACAACGACTGGATGCAATGGTGCAGGTGGTAATGTGGTTTTTCGGTCATATATCTGATATGCATGATAGCTTCTGATAGTAATAATGCAATATTTGAATATGGTTGGCCAGAAGTAACCAGCACGGAGAATTATCTGCGCTGTAACATACCCAGATAAGTGTCCACCACTAGCACCTAAATGACATTCATTCAAAGCTTTCTCACCTTCCTCATGCGTGAGGCACCTACGCAAAATCGTATCAACACCACGACGATAAAGCGTATCACCACTGATCAGATAATCTTTGGCTTGGTATCGGGTACGTCGTTGTTCAGAGCAAGAGGTATTAGGCCGGAAAGCTTGGTTCTAGAGATAGACTAGTTTATTTCCATACCATGGATCACTTGACGAGATAAGAAACAGAGACTCGTCCAAGATTGATGCTTTTGATGTTGAATGATTGGAAGATGAGGGAAGATCGCAAAGTAACTCGGCGAAAACAAGAGATTTCTTTGATTTAGATTTGATGAATTCCAAATCAAACTCTTGCAAAATGACTATCCATTTTGAATATTTTCCCCCAGCAATTGACATGACAAAATGTATGTCATAGGGTTGCAATCCGAAACGATAGTAGTTTTACGGAGGAGGATGTAATGACGAAATCTCTGCACAGCTTGGACAACTGCGAAAGGTAACTTTTCGACATAGGAATACTTACTTTTTGTATCGTTGAGATTACGACTAAAGTAATAAATAGGATGTTCAATTCCACTTTCTTATTGGACTAAAACCATGCCAATGGTTGTATATGCAGCAACGAGATACAAGTAATAGTATTTTTGATAGTTTGGGGCATACATTAATGATGCTTTAATTAGGGAATCTTTAAGAGCATCAAAGGAAGTTTGCGCAACTTGATTCCAATGGAAGGGTACCCCTTTCTTCAATAGACAAGTAAAACCTTTAGCCAATTCAGCATAGTTTGGAATGAACCTCCTCAGAAAGTTTGCCTTCCCTTGAAGTCTCTGTATCTGTAATAAGTTTAGAGGGGAGGCAAGTCAAGGATTGCCTGAAACTTAATTAGATCGAGTCAAATTCCAACTTTTGTGACCACGAATCCAAGAAATCAACCAGAGCCAACAAAAAACACACACTTGTGTGGATTGAGTCATATCTTGTAGTGTCGGCACCGTAAAAATATTACTCTCAAATGTTGCGGGTGATCAGTCCGCTTTTGTGAATGAGCAGGAAAATCATCAAGATAAGGTTGAACAATGTGGTTGATGTCATGGAAGGCATAATTCATTGCCCTCTGAAATGTAGCTCGACATTCTTCAAACCAAAAGGTAACTTTCGATAGGCGAATGTGCCCCATGGACAAATAAAAGCTGTTTTAGATTGGTCCTGTGGGCGGATATTGATTTGATTGTAGCCAAAAAATCCATCCATGAATGAGAAGATTTCACTTCTGGCACATTTGTCAATAATCTGGTCGATAAAGGGTGTAGGATAATTGTCTTTTGGACATGCTTGATTTACATCCCTATAATCGACGTACACTCAAATTGTCCCTTGTTTTTTCATAACTGGAACAATGTTAGATACCTAATCGGTAAGAGGTACAGGGAAAATGAAGCCAACATGCAAAAGTTTTTCAACCTCTGCTTTAATGGCAATGACTTTCTTTGGATTAATAGGTCGAAGCTGCTGTCATACTGGTTTGACATTAGGGTACATTTTAATCTCATGTTCAAGAATGATTGAGTCAATTCCTGGCATCTCCTCATAAGACCATGCAAAAATATCTCTAAATTCACGAAAGAGAGTTCGGTAATTATCAATTTCCAATGGAGAACAAGATTTTCCGACATGAAAGTTTTCTACAATGTTAGGCTTGGTTGAAATGCTTATAGATATCATTTCTTCTATGTTTGAAAAATTATGCTAAGAATCTACAGTATCTACTCTAACAAAATTCGACAGGAAATCAACGATTGATGGGTGGTTTAGCTCATTTGAATAACCTTCGATGTCATCTAGAAGATCGGAATGATGATGATAAATTTCCCACGGTTCCTCTCCTATCATCATTGATTGGTGATTCCTTCATCCGTAGAATGTATATGTGAAAAAGGATCCGAAGAGGTACCATATTCTAACGACCTATCTACCCATACAATCGTTTAGTGCGGATTTGGGTTTGTTGCACAAGCCCGAAAGCTTGATTGCTATGATGATTCAATGGGGCTTAACGACATCACCTCAAAATTACTATCAACTTCAACTTGGTTGGTAATCCTCCTTAAATCAGATGAGGTGGAGGAACTCATGTTGCAAGTTGCTACTCTTGCCACTTCCGCCAAATCAGATGGTGACAGAAGGGTGAAAGTAACCATTAGGGAAGGATGTTTAAAGAGACCTACTCCAACACTTTGAAGTGACAGCAGGGGTTCGTGTACCAACGAAATGCTTCCCGTAGCCTGAGAACTATTGGCAAAGAAGGCTAGCTGATCAATGACTATGATTCCACCCTTAAAAGGGAATGCAATAGTATGAAATTATGTGGAAACCACAACAGCCATAACATATACCCAAGGCCTTCCCAGTAAAATGTTGTAATCGAGGGGTCCATCAACTACCTCAACTTCAACAGTAACCGTTTTGCCCCCAAGTTCGATTTGCAGGTTACTCAAAATCCCACATGGAGTATATCTTCTTCCATCAAAGGCTTTCAACGTGGTTGGTGATCGTGACAACAACGGTGAACCAAGTGTTTTCCAGCAACTCATGGACATAATGCAAGTAGATGCCCCCTCATCAATAAGAGTTCGGTGAACATTCTTATTGAGAGCTTTTACATGGATTAGGAAAGTTAATTGCATTAGTAACTGTGGTGAATATCCCGCATGGTTAAAAACCACAAGATTTGAATATGTAGGATCTATTCCGCCTATTGCTAACAGTAAAGCCTGCTTTTGGGAGGGACAGTTTTGCAACACCTTGAGTGCTGACATAGCAAAAGGCGATTGAACAAGATCTTCCACTATGTTATAATTTTGAGTTGCTCGAGCTCGAGGGTTGAATGTAGATTTATGAACAACTCCCTTTGGTGGTTTTATTTCCAATTCAGGTACAATGGGTGGAACAACTTCAGATGAAGTCGAAGTCAAAGGATTAGGTTGATCAGTGACCTGATTATTCGATGACGATGGATTTCCATAATCTTTGTTTCTTGTTGACACCAAAACTTCGTTTTGTGGCTTTGTCATGGATAACGTGAGTACTTGGGATGTGGAAGCATGGTCTGTTGCAACCAAATGTGTCTCCAGGGTTGGAAACGGATCAGTCAACACTGCTGATGTGTTTGAAGTCTTTAAAAGTTTAGAGACCTTAGAGCGATGTGGACAATCTCTTGTAAAATGCTCGTCATTACATATCAAACATGGATAACGAGGTTTCCTTGCCGAAGTAGAGGAATCAGATGATTTCTCTGGAGGAAAATTTTCTTGTTTCTTTTTTCTTTTCCCCTTTTTCTTGCTCCCTAGTTGCTTTGGATTTTTTCCTTTGTCAAATGACACGACATTAATCTCGGAGGCAAGAGTATTTTCTGATGCATTGGTAGTTTGGTGGGAAACAACAAGAGTTTGACCAGATGGTCTTCCTGCTGTTTGTGTGTTTGAAGAATAGATCACGCTGTCACCAACATGAGAGTCCTTACTCGATTGTGGAGGAGTAGGAAAAGTGAAATCTGGTCAAGATGCATTGGGAATTTTATCATAAAGCGTGCTAGATTGTGTGTAAATCAAATCCAATTATTGGGCATGAGCAATAACTTGCTCTTCTGTGACAAATCCACCTTTTGCCACATCCTTGGTTGAGATTAACCAAAACCAGGTTGAGCCTTTGGAACAAGTCCAAATTGGGGTTGGAATTGCTGGAATTGGGGTTATTGAAATTGAGGCTGCCACGGTTGTTGAATAAACTGTTGTTGTTGTTGGTACAACTGTTGTTGATTTAACCATTGTTGCTAACCAACAATGAAAGGTTGGCCAGGTTGTGAATAAACTATACCAGTGTAAGCCTGGGTTAGTCCAGATAAGGATATACTAACCTGAGGTTGTTGCTGAACTCCAGAAACAAGTGGTTGTTGTACAACAACTTGAGGAACTTGAACTTCTTGACTTGAAACTTGTGATCGCAAGGTAGAAGGATTAGTTTGTACTGGTTGAGATACAATAATTTGAACTTGTGACTGTGGTATAGTAGTAACAACAGATGTAGTGGGAATAGTTGACACAATTTTCATTGGTTGTGTTGGATACACAAGCCTTGGTGGAACTGGAATTGTTGGTTTACACTGACAAACTCTCATTCCATATTGACTTGAATACTGTGGGATATTACCATATGGTAATCCCCCAGAATAAGGAGGATATGATGAATACACATATTTATCTCCATATGGTGGCAATTCAGTGTTTAATGGATACATAGGTCTTTGTTGACCAGATGGCCCGACTTGATATTGATATGCAGGATGAAACTATTGAGTTCCCATTAGAGAAGAACCAGGTAAAATTCTAGTTGAGGACATGGGTGATGACCATGGTGTAGAAACAACCCCTGAGTGGGTTCCAGAAAATGATTAGTAACCAACCGAGACGGATGATTCACCATACAGGTGTGACTTAGGTGTGGTAGAAAGCATCGAAGAAGTTACAACAGAAGATTCTGCTGCAGCTGCATCAGATGATACGGTTTGAGATGTTGACGGTTGTTCAGCCATAGTTAAGTGTCCCAAAAGTTGTCCTAAAGAATCGACGGGTACTTGAAAAGAAGCAGGATCAAATGAAGCGAAAAAAATCAGAGTATTAGGGTAAAGATAAAGCCCAGTTCTAAAATGAAACAGGGTTCCAGGAGTGGAATCTTCTTCCAATTCCTCGTGGAAGAAATTCATCGTCAGGTCCGTGAAATATTTCTAATGTTGATGAAGTTGAAGTTTCAATAGTTACTGGCTGAACCGATTCAAGTTCAGAAGTACTTGTTGAATGATTTCAAGTTGAGGATCAACTTGTTTTTGAACAACTTCAGTTATTGTTTCACTAGGATCAGTGCTAATGTCCTTAGGTAATTGTAAAACTTCTTCTTTAGGAACAGATGTACCAGAAATAGTTGGAGTAATTGGAGTCTTTGTACTTACCAAAATAGATGATTCAGGTAACTCAGATGAAGAACTAGGAGTTCTTGATGTACTAGACTCAGTTAAGTGAGACTGCTTTGCCCAAATTGGTGTTGCTTCGGGAGGCAAAGGTGGTTTGCTCGCTGTTCTCTGCGAACGATGAGGTATGGGTTGATGTTCCTCCATGATTGTTGATCAATTTTATTATCAAAAAAGAAATAAACAAAAAGGGGTATACTAGGCAAAGTTTTACTAAGCAACTGTGAACTACATAATACCTCCTGGCGAACCAAGAAGTACGGGCAGGCAATCTCCCCGAATGCTGTGTTCGGTGTATCACAGTTTACAAGGTGGCTGACTCGGTTACTTAAGGATGGATAGCAACATAGAGTTTTCCTCCCATATATACCCGAAGGTACGTGGAGGCCCTGTCCGTATAAGCGCTGTCTAATGCAAAACCGCACAGTGAGAGCATTCCCATATACTTTACGTACTGTAACACCGCCCTATATACCTGAAGGTACGTTGATGAGCTACGATATACTCACGTACATGGAATGAGGTATCACACTCGGGATGTATTGCAGACAAGTTAGTGACAACTGCTTTGTTTTATGATGCCAGAACACGTCTCTAGCCTAGAACCACTAAATGTTCTTGTTAATGAAAATGCTCCATTAGGTAAATTGATGTTTATTTTAAGTTGATCTTGCTTAGGAATTTGCCTTTCAAGTTCACCACACGATGTATTATGAAATTCCTAGGAATGAAAATATCATGATAAGCATTCTTTCCATTCAATTTAACGATGAAAATCCTAGCTACTTAGGGATAGAGCAATCATATTTCTTTTGATCAAAGAGCAAAGAGCACAATCTAAATGCAAATTCCCTACACTATTCCTATCAGTACACACCAACTTTTTCAATGCAACATGCATGTATTTCTTTTCGATTTCCCTTAATGTGAATGTACAAAAAGGAAAACTAGTGCATAATCGATCAATAAACTCTTTTCCTAAAAATGATGATTTTGCGACAATTTCTTTGCAAGGAAAGGAAGACTTTATGACACTTTCATTTTCAAATAAATGAGGAATTACGACACTTTCAACGAAAATACTAATCATATGCACACATTAATCAATTGGTCTTTCATGAATGAAGACTTTACGACAATTCAACTTTCGAAGGAAAGTACGATTTTACGACACTTTCTTTTGACAAAGATCAATCAACCAAAAAAAATAACTTTCGACTATAGATTGAAAATGAAAAAGTAAATATATAAGAAACATTTATCAATCCTAGTCTAAGTAGGGCTAGCTAAGGAGATGAAAAACTATTTTCAGAGACAAGACATCATTGACATTTAGCAAATCATTCAAACAAGAGAAAATTGGCACGAAACTTCAGCTCCTAGTTGGGAAACTGACCCTCAAGGGATCAACACAGGCTACAGTGAGAGACAGTGTGCTTCAGTGCACTGGCTCTATGCGGGAAGTGCAATTCAGTGCACTGTGTCCTTCATTGGGCTGCGCTGGTGACAGTAAGCCATTTTTGAAGGCAATTTGACACAATTTTGACTCACTTTTCAATGAAATAAGTCTGAAATTCAATCAACGACTACAAGTACAGTATGTAGAAATGTCTTAAGAGGTTGATAAGCTACTAGACGGGTAATCATTCCCCAGTATGGTTGCCAATTTGTTTTGGGAAGTTTTAGTGTCTACGGATAAACGCTTAAACCCCTAGACTAGTAGCTAAGTTTAGAACAACAGTGCAAAGCATTCTCTACTTTTTCTATAACCAATAGATTAAATAAGACAGTAAAGAAGCCTACATGAAGCTTTCAGTTACTCCTTATCTCCCTTGACCAATTCTGTCGCTCCTTTCCGTACTTAATCTGCTTGAAAAGTACCTTCACACAGACAAAAGACAAAAACCAATCAAATCATATGATACTGATCTATTGATTAAACATAATATGGAATGAAGTGCATAATACACATATGAAAGCATCAATGAACAGTACAAACATATGGAAAAATCTTTGAACACTTTATTAGTAAAAGGAAGAGTTACAACCCAATTTGCTTGATTCAGTGTCACTCCTCCAGTTCAATCCCATCCTCTCCTCATAACAAGCAAGACATTTTGACGTCATTACAATACTTGAAACCAACTCAAGTCTCATACTAACAGCATCTCACTATAATTCAATGATTTCCAGCCCTTGATCACTTATATGAGTGGTCTTTTTATAGGTGAATGAAGGAAGTTATGCCGTAAATGGTGATAATGAATGCCCTCCCAAACTTAGGATTTAGTTCCATGGAGGAAGGGATAAAGGGATTGATGTTCCTTAACTCCCTCCCTCATCTAATTTCGAGCCCAGAGGAGTGGATAGCCTTAGGAAACTTCTAGAGGCATCCTATGGATAAGAATATTCCAAACCCCAATGTAGATTTCGCTCAAATTCATCCATCACAGGCCAAAGAGGTCTCAAGTGCGTTGCAATGCACCCTGGCAGTGTACTGGGCTGCACTGCAGTGCACCCTGATAAAGGCCTACCTGCGTTGATCTTCTTAGAGGTAGTTTTTGGATGATTTCAGTCATGGAATCTCTTGGGAAGGAGGCATTCTGATGGTTGACTTCATTTAGGGCATGTAACAACTGAATTAGGGTTTGATGGGACCTAATAGTACTGATTTGTAAGTCGGGGTTGATGTGTCCAAATGGATCTGTAACAATAAGGACAATCAAACTATTTTAGCATAGATGGATAGAATTATTATATAATGTTTTTGGATGGCTTATCATGTCGTTAGGTGGCCAATAGACCTGGCTTCCCTCAAGGCAGGTTGAGGCCAGCTAACTAGTTAGACTGTGGTTGTAACTTGCCATTTTTTGACAAAAACTAAATAGAAAGGTCCTACCAAGCTTACAAAAAAAACAACAATAAAAATATAAATATAAATTAAAAAGATAAAAACAAATTCCCCGATGGGGGTGATGAACATGGAAAGTAAATCTACGCGTGGTAGATGATGTGCAACACTTAGTCATTTGTGCGGGGGCCAACCTCCCTCTCCTCTCACGATGTACTCAGTATGGGAGGTTTTAATGAAGTCGTCTGAACTTCCCATCATCATCGTTGGGAGCAAGAATGGGTGAACGTAGCTGGTTTATGGAGGGTGGCGCTCTTCTCCGACATGCAATTTGGGTTTTGTAGCATCAGTTGAGCTTTGGTAACAATGGTAAAATTTGTAGTTGGCACCCCGTCTAGGAATGGTGATGCTTCCATTGTCGACACCCTCTCCCTAGTATCAGGGTTAGTGATTTAGTTGATTTGCTTACTTGTGTATGGCCTCTGGCTTCTTTGAGTGGAATAAGGGTTGGGCATCTGGTTATTGGGATGACTCGAAAGCCCTGTTGTGGGTGGTTAGGCACACTTGCTCTCGGTTCTCCTCTACGTCCACGAGGTAGCCGTCTTTCCTTTCCAAGAGGCTTTCCTCTGGGGTTATGCATTTTATACGCCCTATGTGGCGAAGGTGCATTTGTTCTCAAGTATTTCGGTTCGCGGTCAATCTGCAAGGGGTTGGGGACGATGAATTGATGGTTCAATGTTTTGTTGTTGGTTTGATATTAAGGCTCCCTGAAATTCTCCTGGTTAGGCTGCGAAGGGTTTTTGCGTGGACAGGGAGTCTCTCTGTGGTCCTTGTTTTCATCTGTGTTGATACTTATTGGCGTGTTCCGCTTCTACTTTGCACCACTAGTCTTGTTATGATGTGCTCAGAGCAGCGTAACGCCTGCTACCTTCCCCTGACGAAGCGAATTTCGGTTAGGCAGGGGGGTCAAGGGTCATATCTGCAAGGGGAAATGGCAGTAGAGGAGATTACAAACTCTGGTTGGGGGTGGTCGAACTGCTAGGATCTCGGGACGAACGACTTCTGGGGCTCGTGGTGGTCATGGTGGCTCGTTGGCTGGCCATGGGGGAAGAACCTCGGAGGCTCTGAAGAGGGGTGGAGCGACGCATCGAGGTGGCATGGGTAGATGGGGGAAGACAAGATGACTGGGGCATGGGGAAATGATGGAGCACCATTGCTGTTTGGAAAATTGTTGGGATTTGATCTAGTCGGTATTGGACTAACTGAAAAGCTTAGAAAGGGTACGACAGGAAGAGCATGCAGAGCTAATTTCTATGTTGAACAAGATACATTACTTTTAGTGTCATGTTTGGGAGCGGGTTGTGGTAGTCTGGCAAGGCCAGAAGTTGTTATCTAAGAAGGTGGAAAAACTGGAGTCATGGATGACTCACTTTGAGGAGCATGCACAATGTTGCTTTTGCCCTCCTCCTCCTCCAAGGACTGCTCCAGACAATCCTTCTTCTATTACTTCTAATGACTGAATATAGTTACAAGTGTTTTACTTGCTTTATGTGTTTTCTGGTGCTTTTGGCCTCCTAAGTTGTGGTTTGTGTCTCTAGTTGTTCTTTTGTTTTTTGTCATATGTTGATTGTGGTAATCGACAAACCCGGTCGAGGTGAGAATACCTACATTTTGATACTGATGTACTTCTTTTTTGATGAATGAATAAAACTCCAACTTAAAAAAAAATAACAAAAAATAAATTAAAAATAGCAAAAAAAAAAAAACATTTTTTTTAAATAACAAATTTTAAAATTAAACTAACAAAATACAAAATATAAAACAATAAAAAAACTAAACATATTAATTAAAACGTAGTATAAAAAAAATGCATTTGGCCAATCAGGCACCAAAGGGCCGCAACACGGCTAGTAGAGCAGCAAAACAACCCATGAAGTGATCGTTTCCTTGCTCTATTAGTTGTGCCACAACCATTTGGTGCCTGGTTGGTGGAGGGTCGATTCCTGTAATTGACCCTCTACCAATTGGGCACTAAAGGGCAACAACATGGCCAATGGAGTAGCTAAAATCGATAGCTCCATTGGGTGTGTCGTGACCTTTGCATCCAACTTACTGCATTATATATATTATAATATATATATATATATATATATATATATATATACATATTATAATATTATAATTTTCTTTTGTGTATTTTAATTGTTATTATTATTATTATTATTTTTATTTTTTAATTGTATATTATTATTATTTTTTTAATTATATTCTCTATTTCTTTTAATAAAAGTTAAAAAAATAATTGTTTGTTTTTTTATTCTATTCTTTATTTTTTGTAAGCTTGGTAAGACTCTCTGATTTTCGAGTTTACATGTCCATTATTTACCCCATTACAGGGGGAGGGTAGCACAAGATTCGAACCCAAGATCTCTAGTTCGGTGAGACTTCATTCCATGACCATCGCCACTTGAGCTACCCCAGTCAGACTATTCTATTGTTTTTAAATTTTTTATCTTTAATCAAATATTTTTCTCAAAAGAATAAGAAAAAATTACAAAAAAGAAAAATTTCAAAAACTTTTTCCATTTCAAAGCCCTAAAAAATATGATTTTTCTTCCTAATATCCTACATATGGTTTTTTTTTATAAATTTTTTATAATCTGTTATTTTTGTGTGGTTCCCCCCTTAAAATATGATATTTAAAATAATCTTTGAAATAAATAATATATATATATTATATATATATATATATATATTATATATATATAAATATATATATATATATATATATATATATATAATGAGAAAAACATATTTATCCAAACTCCTCTTTAAATGGTCGAAATAGAAAGAAAACTAACATTTTCCATTTTAACTGTGAAAGTTGTGTATGTCCTCCATAAATCACTCCAAGATTTTCAACGAATGCTTCAAAATATTTGATGTCTGTAAGGAATAGAAACAATGAAAGTTATAATATAGCGAAGATTGTGGAAATACCCTAACTTTTGTTAAATGTGGGATTAAAATTGATATTAAGAAAAAAATAATATATAGTTAATATTATATGTTTACATTAACTTTTGTTAAACATGGGATAAAAAAATAAAATATAAATTATAAAAATTAACGTAATTATCTAGTTAATGTTAAATAATTCAAATAAAAGATTTATTTTATTTTTGAAGAAAAGTATTAAAGGAAAATTTGAATAGAAAGTAGGGTCAAAATTTTTAAGACAATTTTTTTTTGTCAAGTTGTTCGTGTCCTCCAAATAGGACTACAAGATTAACCTTTGTCTTGAAAAACCACGACCTAGAGGCATCTTAGCAATCAAAATCACCCGGGGAACGCACCCGACATGGGTCACACCAACCCTTAACATGATTGGATTTTTTCCCACGGAGTTTCAAACCAGTGACTTTCACATCACCAAGTGACTTAGCAGTACACCCTGTCACCGTCAATTCTATACCTCGTGGGCTTTAACACAAAATTTTAGTAGAATACTTTGAAATAAAATTTGGAGGGAAATTTTTTGGCTAAAATTTTTTGGGCGAAACATTGGAGGTAAATTTTCATTCTCTAAGTTATAAATTGTCATTGGGAGAGAATGCACTTGTATCATTGAACATCTTTTATGAAAGGTCATGGATTCTTCTGATAGTGAAGTTTCTTTTTCTGCAGCATTATCTTATTCACACAACAACTCCATTCATATTGATGAATGTAATAAGAATTCTTTCACTATGAATAAAGAGTTATTTTTTCACTTAGTGAGGAGTTTGATGAAAGTACAAGTAATGTTATTGATCATATTAATAAATAAAGTCATAATCTTGTTAGTTTGGAAGCTCAGTGACAAATTCCAACCATGGGACGAGATTTCTCTTTTCGAGAGGACCAATTTTGACTATTGAAGCACTCAATTTAGAAAAGGGAAAGTGTATTTTTGAATTAAAGTCCACATGTGCATATTTGATTAGTTTGACCCAAAAGCAAATTGGACACCCTTGGAAGGCTATAAAAACAAGTGACCTCAACCTCATTTGGACATTCTCTTGGAGCATTCTACTATTGTCTTCTTTGGTTTGGCTCGCACAAGTCTGAGGCAAGTTCACGGAGATTGGTTGGCACATGTCCAAAATTGCAAGGTTCGAAGCTTACATCTTTGTTTTTAGAGTTTTGGGTCTTAATTGCAGGCATGTCATGGAGAAATTTCGACCGAAGCCTTTTAGTAGCATGCATGAAACATGATAAATTTTCCCTGGATGAATTACATGGAGCAATTTACTTCACTAAGTTGGATCTCCGTTTTGGATATCATCAAATTAGAATGAAGACTGAAGACATTTTGAAAACAACATTCTGAACTCATGATGGTCATTATGAATTTTTTGTTATGCCTTTTGGCCTTACTAATGCACCTTCCACATTTCAAGATTTGATGAATTCCATTTTCAAACCCTTCCTTAGAAAATTTGTGTTAGTATTTTTTGATGATATACTAATCTATAACAAGTCTTGGAAGAATCATGTTCAACATGTTGACAGGGTGCTCAAACTATTAGAGGAGAAACAATTATATGCAAAAACCTCCAAATATTTCTTTGGAGTATAGGAGGTGGAATATTTGGGTCATATTATATCTCATGAGGGTGTTAAGGTAGACCCTAAAAGAATTAAATCCATTAAGGAATGGAAAATCCCCACAACCATAAAGCATCTTCGAGGATTTTTCAATTTGACAGGGTATTAGCATGAGTTTTTTAAGAATTATGGGAGACTAGCAGCACCTCTAACAACATTACTGAAGAAAGATGCATTTTTTGGGACTCCAAAAGTAACTAAGGCCTTTGAACATCTTAAAGAGGCAATGTGCCAAACACCGGTCTTAGCCACTCTAGACTTCACAAAAACATTTATTGTAGAATGTGATGCCTTAGGAAATGGAATTGGTGTTATTTTATTGCAAGAAGGAAGACCCATTGCAAGGTTACACAAACCTATTTATGAGAAGGAAATATTGGCAATACTACAAGCACTAAAGCAATGACGACCTTACCTAGTGGGAAGGCACTTCAAGGTAAAAGAGGATCATGATAGTCTTAAATACTTTTTGGAATAGAGACTATCTTCAGAACAACAGCATAAATGGGTCATAAAGATGTTGGATTATGACTTTGAAATCATCTGCAAAAAATGGAAGCAAAATGTCATTGCAGATGCACTCTTAAGAAATGATAAGGTTGTGGACATATTGCTTTGTGCCATTTATATTATACAACCCGATGGGATAACCAAAGCAAGGGATGAATGGAAGAATGATGAAGATGTGTGGACACTCATTCAAAAGTTGCAGCAAGATCCCAACACATTTGATACATTTAGCTGGAAAAATGATTCATTATGGTACAAAGATCTCTTATATCTTTGTAAGAATTCCCAACTCAAGCAAAAGATTCTTTTGGAATTGCACACCTCCCCCTTACGAGGGCACTCAAGATGTTTAAAACTTGCCACATGGTCAAGAAGGATTTTTTTGGGATGGCCTTAAATATGATATTTAGAAGTTTGTGGTAGAATGTTTGGTTTGCCAAAAAAATAAAGTTGAGACAATTAAGACATTGGTTCTATTACAACCTTTAGCCATTCCAAGTGAGCGTTGGGAGGAGGTCTCAATGGATTTTATCACAGGTTTACCCAAGTCTGAAGGAAAGAGTGTCATAATGGTGGTAGTTGTTAGACTTACCAAGTATGCACACTTTTGTGCATTATCTCATCCTTTTAAAGCCATTACAATTGTTACTGAATTTATGGAAATAATTCAAAATCTACATGGAAACCTAAATATTATTGTAAGTGACAAAGATCCCATTTTCACTGGAAATTTTTGGACGAAATTATTTTCTTGTCTTGGTACTAAAATAGCTCATAGCTCATCTTATGATCCTCAATGTGACTGGCAAACTGAGATAGTGAACAAATGTTTCGAAGGATATCTTCGATGCTTTCAAATCTGATAAACAAACACAATGGGTCAAGTGGTTGCCTCTAGCTGAATGGTGGTATAACGCTTCCTTCCATACTATAGAAAAAATGGCCCCATTTACAAAATTTTATGGATATCATCCACCATCCACCACATCATCTTTAAGAGAAAATTCTAAGGTTCAAGTAGTGGAATATCATATCGAGCATCAACAACAATTTCTCAAACTCTTAAAGGATAACCTGACTCTAGTGCAGAATCGAATGAAACAATAGGCAGATCAACATCGCAGTGAAAGAAGTTTTGATGTAGGCGACCGTGTATTTTTACGACTACAACCATACAAACAAATGTCCCTCAAGCAAGCTAAGAAGGATAATAAATTATCACCCAAGTATTATGGTCCTTACAAGGTGTTGTAAAAGACTGGTACAATGGAATACAAATTGGAGTTATCTACATCTTCCTAAGTACACGCAGTTTTCCATATTTCATGCTTAAAGAAGGTTATTAGTGACAAGATCCCAGTTCAAACAGTGTTGCCAGAACTTGAAGAAGAAGGAAAAATCATATTTAAGCCTGAAGCAGTCACGGAAACAAGAACCTGACTGTTACGAAATCGATTAATTTAAGAGTTTCTCATTAAGTGGAAGAATTTACTCGTTGCAGATTCCACATGGGATGATGAGAATTTTATATAGAAGCATCTAAAACTACTCAGGTGTTGAGCAAAACACGTTTTTGGAAGGAGAGGGACATGTTAAGTCCCTATAATACTAGTGTATCCCCCTTATTATTATTGTTAGAGTAGACCCCTATTGTTATTGTTATGCCCATGTATCCCCCATGTTGTTATTGTTGTGCCCCATAGAAGCCCACAATTGTTATAGTTGTGCCCTTACATTATTATCGTTATGTACACTCTGATTATATTATGATCCCTTAGACTCCTGTATATACCAAGGAGGTCTTATCATTTGTATAATCAAAGAATTGTCCATTTATATAATGTAAAGGAGGTTTCACCCTCGAAGAGGATAATTTTTAAGTTGTTGATTTATCTTTTCTTATGCTTTGTGAGTTGGTCGCATAACAAAGCCCTTTTTTATTCCTCCAAGATCCTCCTCCTTTGTTGCTCTAGCTCCTCCTCCTTCACTCCTCCAAGATCCCCTCAAGCCTCTCTTCTCCTCTCTTCTCCAAGCTCTCCAAAAATACAAGAGTGATGAAATATGTTAGGGTCCAACCCTAACCCCGTTATTTATGTAATGAGCCCAATGGTCCATGTTAGAGTCTTAGTTAGTTAGAGATCAATAAATCCCGCATTAATAATTGTAAGTGGTTGACCCACATTAGAGAAAAGGGACCACAGTTAGTTGTAAACGGGCCATAGTTAATAAATAAAGTGGTTAAACGTGTTATGTAAGGGACCACTAGTAGTTAAGGTTTTGGATGTCATTTAGCTATAAATAGTTTTAGTTAGTAAGGGAAAGATCATCGAGTCTTATTGTAATTAATCTATGATCTGTTGGAAGTTTCCCCCTCGAAGAGGAAATTGAACATTGAATCTGTTAATGAATACTAAAATACTTTGTCGTTTTTCTCATTTCATGTGATAATTCTATGTTTTGGGCTATATTTCTTTGTATTTTTGGTATTTTGGATTTCTTGCAAGTCAAGAGCATAACAAGTGGTATCATAGCACTTTCTAGGGCCAGTTGTACCTCCAATTTTTGCAGATTTTTTTAGGCTAGAGACGTGTTCCGACGTCTTTAAACCACGAGATCTATGATTGAGCGCAAAAATCCTCATAGTTGGGGAGGCATGCACGCAGGAACTACAATAGGTGGTCATGCTTGTTGGACTCCCTTGTAACCCCTGTGGGTACCCCTCCGAGTAGTAACACATTAGACAAAACCACGCACAGACTACACTTCCACGTACCCTTGGGTATATCGGAAGCCCCATAGGCTCACCCAAAACTTAACCTTAGATAAGTCGTCAACTGTCTTGCTGCTACAATACATTAAGAACAACACTCAGGGAGATTACTTGCACGTACAATAGTGTAGTCGGGTAGTACATCTAAGGGTACGATCAATCATCAGTTAGCGCCCTAAAGGATTGGGTCGAGTACTATTGTTGGAAATCTACATATATTACGATTTGTAGCATTTAACACTCCTTTGTGACCATAGTTATCTTTTCTATTTGAAGATCACCCTCTACCTTATCTTCCAGATTAGATCTTGTAGTTTGGGTTCTACTGCCGCTGTACAACCAAATTCAGCAGTTGGGTTTTCACATTGCAGATCAAACTCTTTATGTAGTGAGGGTTTTGTTTGCCATAGCCCAGATCAGATTGTCGCAGCACATTCGACATTAGCAAGACCTTGAGGTTTCGATTACTATAGTCTAGGCTTGATATTCGCAGGACATTGGGCAGTATCAAGATTTTTGGAATTTTACCACTGTAATATTGATTAATGGGAGAGACCATCGTGGGACACTTTCAAGGGACTTAGCCTATAAGATTCAGGATGACGAACTGGACATAGTGGTACCATTCACTTGTAAGCCCCCAATTTTTCACTGGTCCCAAATTTTTTCTCGACGCGCCTTCAAGTGACCCATGTCATTAGATTCTCGAGCTTACCCTCTTTCCAAGCAGACTACTCTTACGTAAAGTAAAAAAATTTGACTTGGATTGGTGTATGCTGGGTACTAGATCTCAAGTTATAGCTGCAGAAAAGATAGTCGAGAGGGTCGCCCACCTTAAAGACAGATTTGAGGCATTCAAGGCCAATATGACAAAACAACTTTTAGAACTAGAAGCGCTTATAAGCCTCGCCTCATAAGGATGAGCCTAATGTTGATGCAAAGATAGAAGGAGAATCCAACCATCACATTCACTTTCATGGAAATCAACAGTCTTCCAACCACCAGACACCCAAGCTGGACATGTACAAATTTGATGGCTCTAACCATGTAGTATGGGTAGCATAATTGGAACAATATTTCTCCCTTAATAATATCTGCGAATATGAAACTAAACTACATGTGGGAGCCCTTTACTTGGACCAAGAGAGATGGCAGTTGCATCAGAAATGTTATCCAATGAGAGAAAATTGGAACATGTTCTCAAAAGCCATATGTGATCTCTTTGACTGAGAATCTAATTTTTTAGGCCATCTCACTAAACTCCGACAAACATGTATGGTAAATGACTACATTGTAACCTTTGTGCAATTGGCCATCAGAATTGATGGTTTAGGATATGATTTCTACTTGCAACATTTCATCAGTGGCCTAAAAGAATCCATCCAATCAATCCCATGATCGGATGCACCACCCAATTACTTGGTTGGACGCTTGCCGCAAGGCCTTAGATGTGGAAACTACCTTAAATTCCCAATCCAATCATCCAAATTTTGTCACCAAGGCGCGTCCCACCCGGGCTTAGGGCCCCACCCAAACACTTAAGGTTCAAAAGGTGTCACCAACAGAAATTGCCGAAAGAAGAAAACAAAGACTGTGATACTACTGTGATGACAAGTACTCCCCTGGACATAAATGCAAGGAACCAAAATTCTTTCAAATTGATGCTATTGATAACAACTTAGCAGATGAAGCTCCATCCCTTGAGGTGCCCGAGGAAGAAGCCTAGGAAACTCAAACCGACAATGATCTCAGAGCTATGCAAGATAAGACGATTATATCACTACATGCCTTGGCTAACATTTATTCACCTCAGACTTTCAAAATTTGAGGCTTTATTAAACATCGAACAATAGTGGTATTGATTGATAGTGGCAACAGTCATAACTTTATCCATAAGAGAGTCGCAAAAGTTGTTCATTTCTTTGTGCTGATGATATATAATTTCCAAGTCCTTATCGCTGATGGGGGGACCATGAAATGTGAAGGAAGCTGTGAAAATATTAAGCTTTATATGGGAGACTACCACCTAAAGACCCACATGTTTGCTATTGAAATGGGTGGTTACGACATTGTCTTGGGTGCTGAATGGCTTCGCACACTGGGCCCTATCATAATGGATTTCCAAGAGTTATATATGAGATTTAAGTAGAACGACCACATTAATACATTAAGGGGGCTCCAGGCAAGTTCTCCTATTATCATCAGCTTGCATCGAATGGAGAAGATTTAAAAAAATGGCCATCATGGAATAATCGCCCAATTCAATGCCATTCAAGCCATTGAATCCACTACTCCTCATATTCATCCTGAGATGCAATAGGTATTAGATCGCCACCAACAGGTGTTTGACAAACCTAAAGAGCTTCCATCCTCTAGGGGTGAACATGATCATAACATCCCTTTGGTCCTGAGTGCCTAACTACCTAATGTTCATCCATATCAATATCTTTTTGGACAAAAGAATGAAATTGAAAAATCATCAAGGAACTTCTCGAAGTCAGTGTTATCCATCCTAACATCAACCCTTATTCATCTTCAATGGTCATGATTATAAAGAAAGATGGAGAATGGCACGTGTTCGGAATTTTGGGCCCTCAACAAGCTTAGTATCAAGGAAAAAATTCCTATTTTGGTTATTGATGATTTGCTTGATGAACTGCATGGTGCTCAATTCTTCACCAAGATAGACCTTCGCTCGGGCTATCACCAAATACGCATGAAGGAAGTAGACATTCCCGAGACTGCTTTTTGAACTCATGAAGGCCATTATGAATTCCTGGTCATGCCATTTGGTCTTTGTAATTCTCCATCTACTTTTCAAAGCCTCATGAACCACTTGCTAAAACCTTATCTCCGAAAATTTGTCCTGGTCTTCTTTGATGACATTCTCATCTATAACATAACCTGGGATAACCATCTTCAGCATGTAGACCAGATATTGCAACTACTCCGAGATTACAAATTATTTTTCAAATTATCCAAATGCTCTTTTAGCATGGAAGAAGTCGAGTATTTGGGACACATTGTGGGTTGTGAAGGAGTGAGGGTTGATCCGAAAAAGATTCAAGCAATGCAAGATTGGCCCCAGCCAAAAAAATTGAAGATTCTGAGGGGATTCTTGGGTCTCACTGGCTACTATCACAAATTAGTTCACAATTATGGACATATTACTAGACCCCTCATTAATCTTCTCAAGAAAAAAATCATTTCTATGGACTAATGCAGCTCAGAAGGGCTTCTTTGCTCTCAAATAGGCCATGTGCTCCATTCCTGTATTGGCACTAACCAACTTCACCAAATATTTTGTGATTGAATGTGATGCTTCAGGTACAGGTATTGGCGCTGTATTAATGTAGGAAGATAGACCATTGGCTTTCACCAGCCAACAACTCGGTGGAAAAGATCTAGGTCATTCTACTAATGAGAAAGAAATGCTAGCCATCTTACATGCAGTAGACACATGATGACCATACTTGTTGGGGCGACATTTCCAAATCCACACAGACCATCAAAGCATACAATATTTTCTGGAGCAACATCTATCTCCGCCACAACAAAATAAATGGATTGCCAAAATGATGGGAGAAGACTATGAGATAATTTACAAGAAAGGGCGTGGAAATGTAGTGGCTGATGCTTTATCGTGCCAATTTGAGGATGAGAGCACCATGCTATAAATCTCTCTACCCATACCAGATTGGATTGAAGAGGCTCACAAGGAATGGTTCTCCCACCCCCTCTTTCCCAACTCACTAATAAGTTAAGAGACGATCCTAATTCCTTAGCAAACTACTCGTGGAAGGATAAGATTCTTTTCTATAAGGATCGAGTAGTTATATCATCAACTCCACCCTCAAAACCCGCATCTTGGACGAGCTGCACTCATCTCCAATCGTAGGACATTCATGATTTTAGAAGACTTATGATAGCACACATCGTTCTTTCTTTTGGACTGGCATGAAAAACAACATTATTACTTTTGTAGCTGAATGTGATGTGTGCCAAAGAAAGCAAAGGGGAAATAATCAAGTTACTGAGAACCTTACAACCATTGCCACTCCCTGCTTCTATCTGGATGGATGTTTCCATGGATTTCATTATTGGTCTCCCAAAGTTAGGTAACAAATCAGTCATCATGGTGGTTGTGGACAAACTTTCTAAATATGCTCATTTTTACGCTCTACCACACCCATTTACCCCAAATTTGGTGGCTGAAGTTTTATTGGACTAGAGCTTCAAACTGCATGGCATGCCAACTTCCATTGTGTCTGATCGTGACGCTACTTTCACCAACAAATTTTGGTAGGAATTTTTAAAGCTACAGGGAACACAACTCCAACTAAGTACCGCCTATCATCCCTAAATTAACAGTTAAACATAAGCAGTCAACAAATGTTTGGAGACCTATCTGAGGTGATTTACTTCAAAATAGAAACATCAATAGGTACAATGTCTATATTTAGCTGAATGATGGTATAATATTAACTATCATGAAGCCGCCAAGATGACTCCATATGAGGTAGTGTATGGCCAACTCCCACCTTTACCTATTTCTTATATCCCTTGATGTTCTAAAGTACAGGTAGTTGATCAACTCCTACAGACCCATGCTTGTTGGCTTGTGGGGGCCTGACCTAGGTTTAGCGTTAGTTAGCCAAGCAAATCCCTACACTACTGGCCCTTTTGGCATCAGCTCGCGGAGCGCAGACTAAAGTCTCACTCGAAGCAGTATGGGGGGATGTTGGAACCAAGTTTCCGCACCCTTTAGATGAATGTGATATCATTTTATTCCAACTATACTTTCCCTCACGCAAGTTACTTATCCCTCTGTTCTACCCTTTGGTACCTTCGCGAAATGTTACAATCTGCTTCCTTGCAGCCATAACCAAGGGCTGATATGCTTTCGCGCTGCTAGGGCAATGAACTGTGATATCTCCCAAACTACGCTAAGTATCTTAATTATCTTATTAACAGATCTTAGTTAGCTTCACGTAAATAGATGTTCTTACTTGCGTTCACTTAACCAACACAATTATACACATTCGCGCATCATATAAGCATTAGAAGTGAAATTCATACCCAATATAACAGATGCATAAATAGGAAATAAAGACGCAAAAATTATTAAATACTTCTCTTTATTAATACTTCCAGATGATTACAGACTCCACTCGCCCTGTGCACTCAGCTGCAGGGGTCCCCGCACTTAGCTACAGACTTCTAGGCCTTTGCGCACTTAGCTGCAGAGCCTCTTCTTACGCTACGACCCAAAACTTAGACTTCTACTTCACAGCTATCTCTCCAACATCATTTTATCTCTTCTTCGTTTCTTGATGCGTTAACTACTTAGAGCTTTGCTCTATTTATACAATCCCATGGTCTACAGACCATGAGTATATATTTTACAATCGACATTACATTATCAAAATAAGGGCGGACAACCCTATGACTCTTTAACATCTACGTGCTTTGCAACCACAAAATGCGGAGTCTTTACATTTGGATTACAAAATTGGACCAAAATCTGGGTTTTAAGCCCCAAAACTGCCCTTGGGGGATCTCGCGCCTAACAGGCCCCCAAAAAAAACATCGTGACACACCCTTGAGTCACTCTATAGGTGCAGAGATCTTAGTGCGAAGACCTCCCAGCTCTGTTTGGATCATCACAACATTGACAACACACTGAGCGACCGCCTGTTGGACTTCTTCCATGCGCTGTTTGAAGATTGCTGTTGAACTACTGCTCTGAATATTTTGCTGAGATGCCTGTAGTTTCACGAGCTTCCCTTCAATGGAGGCTGTGATCACGTAAGCTTCATCAATCCATGGTTGTAGGTGCTCTTTTAAGACCGCTTCCTTATGCCGAGCAACATCCACTTGTTCCTTGAGCGCCTTTGCCTCCTGCATCTATGCAAGCCTCTGTGTAAGGGCAACCATCTGCACGGTCCCTTTTATCTTGTCATACCATTGCTGTAGCTCGCGTGCCTCTATCTCTAGGCGCTCTACATTCGTGTCCTCCTGCAGGGTAGTTAGGACCTCCAATGATTGTTCGAATAGCTGCATGTAGTCTGCCATTGCACTGTCAACTGCCATCATTGCTGTTATAACAATGATGGTACACTGTTCCCTGATCTTCGGTGGAGTTGAAGGCTGAGCCTTCAACTGCATTTGTGCTATCTGCATGTTTAGTTCCAGCTGAACCCTGGCCATCTCTGCTCGAGCGTCGCACACCCCTGTGGCCAATTTGTGGATGCATGCCTCCACTGGTTCTTCGACCTAGATGTCCAACTCTGGGACCATCCAACAAGCTTCCTCCACAACCTGCATTATCTGCTTATTCTTCTCCATAGCCTCATTGCCTTGCAGGCCCAACTGTACATTTTTGATGCATGCTTGCTCATCATGTACAGAGCGCGACTCTCTCGGGCCCTGAATTCCGCTGTGACTCCATCCTGTAAGAGGTAGAGTGTCTCCCAAGGGAGCGTGACCATGCTCAACCCTACCCCTTTCAGACTGCTAACCTTAGGACCGTTAACCTCATTTTCTGTAGTGAGCGCCCCATCAGGTAGCAGTACTGTGTTGGTCACCCTTGTGCGCAACATTTCCTCGGCAGCTGAAGTGCCGATTGTGAGGCTGGTGGACACTATGCTAGCCTGTGGAGTGCGAACCCGCAACTCGTACAACTCTGTCCCGAGTGCCCCCAATACCAACTGCTGCTGCTCTTCAAATTGTTGGAGGGCCTCGGCAGTGACATCCCTCACTGTTTCTCTGATGTCATGCAAATCCCCCTCACTGAGGGTGATTGGGTCGAAAGACGTCGTGGATGCCTTTGTTTTCTTTCGTGGCATTGTCTGCTCTCATGGTCGCGGGCGCTTCAGTTGGGTGGACATCGTCTGTGGGTCCGCACCACCTTGTTCTGTCTCTGTTTCTGCCTCAATGCCAGGGGAATGTGACTTTTTTCCTTCACACTCTTCTTCCCCTATTTTCTGCTGTTCTGCCACTTTCGCGGCGTCACACGCTGCCTGGGCCTTAGGCTCTACTTCCTCTTTCCTGCACTTCTCTTCCAGGTGCGCCATTCGAAGATTTGTCTCTTCCTTCTTGTGCTGCATGGCGGAGTTGTCCGTTTCCATCGCGGAGCCAGCTAGAGCGCGCTACCAGCGGCCAAGACTCAAGGACTGTGAAAATGACATCGTTAGTCATCAGGTAAGGTAGGTTGTGCCATGTCTTTGTAGGGTCCTTCCGCACCCTGATAAAAACATGGTGGAAATCTGCTTTGAACTCTGCAAAGCTTTGTAGACTGGCGTATACTGTGGGTGACAATTGTGGCTTGCAATTGATCTCATCCAGATATTCATCTCCATTAATATCCAAAATATCTTTCTCTCCTTTATCTACTGCACATCCCTGGTTGCCCACATCGAAGTGTATTTTGCTGCCTTTGGAAGCTCCAGTGCGAGCGAAGGAATTTGGCTATCTTTGACCGGCTCCATGCCAGGAGTATGATCGACAACAGGAGCCACACTAATGAAACGTTTTCCCCTGCTCCTGTGCCTCGCAACAGTTTGCAAGGAACTCGCCACATAGATAGTTCACCTAGTTGAACTGGACTCCTTCCGCACATTGGGTCGCTAGTGCAACTACGAGCGCGGGCACCTCATTCGCGCGACACTTCCGCATCACCTTCCCTACCAGGATTTCTGTCGTGACCTTGACTGCAGGGTTGTTAATGCTGGAGATGGCGGAGCCTCACTTGTTCTTCTCCAATTTGAACCTCTTCTTCATTGCTTCCGTGAGGGCCAACTCGCCACCTTTTCCTTCAGAGATATTAGCTGGATGCTCCCCTGAGTAAGGTAGCTGTGTAGTTCTGTGAATCAGATGGTTTGTGATGGGGATGGGCTCTTCTAGCCACAAACACCCATCATGCACCAAGTAGAGTAGCTGCCTGATGATGAAAATGGTCATTGGCCACAGTGGTAATGCGACACCCAGAGCAAGTTAAGTAACCCAACTTTCTCTACACCTCTGAGCCAAGTGCACGACTCCAATAGAATTGTTCCAGCAGTCTCGTCAATCCTTTGGCGCATTAGCTTCGCAGTCGCTAAATGTGAGAACTTCTCGTGGTCTGCGAGGTCCCAATCTTCAAACTTCAACCCAGGAACCTACCCCAATTGCGGTCCCTCAAAAACAAGATTGCCTGGGAGTAGAGGAGTTTGTAGAGTGCTTTTGCTCTCATCTATGTCCTTCGGAACCTTGGATTTACCCTTGCATGGAGGAACATATTCTGACAGCCTGGTAATAGGGTCTCAACCCTGGGTTTCAACTTCCATTTCGTCGCCCTCCTCCTCCACCTAGATTTCTTCCAATTCCTCCTTGTCGGCCTCCAAATTAATGGCCTTCCCCTTTTCCTACAGGGTCAGCTTGGTCCTCTATGGATTTCTGGGTGAGACTCGTACCGAGATCATGGCCTACTTATCCTTCTTAGGTCGCGGTTTTTTGGATGATTTAGGGACCTCAACTATCGCTCTGGTGCTCTCTGGGGCTTCCACTTCCGCAATTTCCTGCACAGCTTCTTCGAGTGTCGACATCATTCTAGTCAGGAGGTCCCGCGTCGCCTTCGACATTGCTTCAAACACTGAACTTGCTCTCAAAGCCTCAAAGTTCGAAAGGTCCATACACACTTGATAGCGCAACAGCTCAGTTCTCAAAATGCCAAGTGTTTTTCGCTGGACAACTACTTGTAATTTTTAGGGCCTTTTGAATTTGAATTCTACAGTTCCCCCCACATTCAACCCATTAATGCTAGATTGTCGGAAAATTTTCAAGAATCTAGCCCATTAAGTTCGCCTTAAATGCCTGCTGCCTACTCCATTTGCCTCAAACCAACCATCAAATTATGAATAGTGACTTTAGTGGTCACTTTCCGGTAGACCTGTGTGCGAGCGCAACTGTCTTCGTGCGAGTGCAGCTGTCTTCGCGCTGTCACGGACCCTGTGACACCTCGCTGCTTCGCACAGTCCTGTAATCGCGCAGCTCCTTGGCAGTGTATTTTATAGTCCTGCACCTCCTTTCAGCTGCCTGGAGCGCTAAGACTATGCTTCTGTCAGCTAGTCAGATGGCCGGGCCACCTGTGTATGGATTCAGATGACTTCCATTCACTTTTCCTAGGAATGGATCTCCATTCAACTAAACCAATTGGACCGTGCTACTGTAAGTAATCTCCTTAATAATGTACAGCCCCAACCAATGCATTCTGAGTTTCCTTGGAAATTTATCAAACTTACTATCTTACAATAACACGAAGTCATTCACCTTGAAGGTGCACAACTTAATATGTCGATCGTGCCATGCCTTTTCGTGTTGCTTTTGGACCTGCTGGTGAAATCCAGCCAAAAATCTATCTTCTTCCAGCTCATCCAATTGCATGAGCCTCTCTTCCAGGGATCCGCAATCCATCATATGTGTGAGCGTTGCTATGCGCAGACTAGGCACGATGTATTCCATAGGCATCACAACTTCAACCCCGTATACCAGCCTAAAGGGTGTCTGTCCTGAGGGTGTTTGTCCTGTTAAATTCTTGCACGTTGACCGATAAGCCCACAATATTGTAGGTATGCGTAGGTCCCAATCACTTCACTGAGCATTGCATACCTTGGTCAGCGTGGTCTCCAGTACTTTGTTGAATGCCTCCACCGTCCTGTTAGCCTGTGGGTGATAAGGTGTGCTCTTTTGATGATACACTTGAAATTCTTCCATTAGTGCGCTGATTGTCTCATTCAAGAAGTGCGTACCATGAACACTTATCAAGATCTTTAGACAACCAAATCGCATCAATAAATGTTGAAATAAAAACATGGCAGTCGCGCTTGTGCAATCCTTCACCAGCTGTGCTTCTGCCCATCGAGTCAAATACTCCATCTGAGTGATAATGTACCTCGCCCCTATTTTCCTTGAGGCTAAATACATCCTACAAAATCTATTGCCCACTTTTCGAAAGTTTGCAATATCATTTGTGGATTCAAAGGCATTTCATCCCTCCGTGATGGCCTACTTGTTCTTTGACATACGTCACACGCCTTGCAATATGCTTTTGAATCCTGATGAAGGGTTGGCCACCACAACTCTATGCGTAGAATCTTCTGTGTGGTTGCTGTTCCTGCATAATGTCCTCCCGCGGCACCCCATGAGCATCCGCGATGATGCTACTTCATTCAAACTCATGTACATACCTTCGTAGTATCTCATTAGTCCCCATCTTGTATAGATGCCCAACAATGACAGAGAAGTCTGCCTGCACACCACTAATTCCTTCTTTTGCTGGAAATAGTATCCTTCTGACGTAGTTCCAGTTGTTAGGAAGTGTATTATATCCTCGAAATGTCCATCTATGACGCGCACAGCAAAAAGATGCACGTCAGGTAATCCTTCCTCCAATTTAGTGGGTTCCTCCCCTGTCTCAATGTGCGATAGGTGGTTTGGTCCCGCGTTCAATCGTCTAGGCTTCACAACAACTTCAAAATCGTATTCCTGGAACAATAATAGCCATCTGCAGATGCGCCCCCCCAACACAGGCTTATTGACCAGGTACTTCAGTGCAGAGTGGTCCATATATATCTTAAAGTGTCCCCCTAGCAAGTAGTGTCCATACTTCTGGAGCGCATACACCATAGCTAGCCCCTCGCGTTTAGTGGTGGAATAGTTCTTTTCTGCTTTGGATAATATGCATCTTGCGAACGCGATATGGTGGTCCAAGCCTTCTCTGCCATCTTGTGTTAGTACTACTCCGAGTGCTATACATGACGCGTCAACATGTACATGGAATTCTTTCTTCCAGTCTGGGAAGAATAGAATTGGCGCGGTAACCATATTTTCTTTCAATATATCCAATCTTTTCTTATAGTCATCGTTCCAATAGAAAGAGACATCCTTTTTCAATAATTTTTCCATCGGTGCAGTGATCTAGGCATAGCCTTTCATGAACTTTCTGTAATATCCCATGTGTCCCAAGGTAGCGCGCAGTTGTTTCACACTCTGTGACGCTTCCAAGTTCAGAATCAGCGTGATCTTTGTGGGTTCTACCATCAGCCCTTGTCTGCAAACCACATGTCCCAATATGTTCCCAAAAGGAATGCAAAACAGACACTTCTTAAGGTTGAATGCGATCTGGTATCTTCGACAGGTGTCCAACATCAAGCGCAAGCTCACTACATGGCACTTAACCAGTCCAAATATAGTCCAGTCATCAAAATAGACCTCCAGGAACTTATGAATAAATTCCTTGAATGCCGCAACAACCACACGCGAAAAGATAGTAGGTGCATTCTTCAACCCAAATAGCATTACAGTATATTGAAAGCAACCCCACTCAGTTGCAAAGATTGTCTTGCTCTTATCCTCCGACGCGATTTTGATTTGGTGGTACCCAAAGAACCAATTAGTGAAAGATTATGCTTCCTGGCCACCTACATTGTCCAACACCTCATATGTGAACGGAGTTGGGAAAGGATCTTGCACGCAGGTGTCATTCAACTTTCTAAGATCCACGCATATCCTTATCTCATCCTTCTACTTCTTCTCTTGCATCACCATTGGGCTTACCCAATCAGACTCTTCCATAGGTGCAATGATGCTTGCTGCTAGCATTTTGTCTAGCTCTAAGCGGACCTTCTCCTTGTATTCAGATTTAGGCGGTAAGGCCTCTGTTTAACTGGTTTTGCGTCAGGTTTTAGCGCGATCATCACTCCTAGGTTTGCGATTATTCCTTTAAAATCTGTAAACTTGGTAGGGAATAAGTCCTGGTATTCGTGGAGCAATTCAACAACCTTATCCACCATTGCGTCATCCCAGTAGTCTCCAATCTTCGTGAACTTGGGTTCTACCTCTATACCGATGTTCACCTGTCTAGTTTTCACTGGCGCGATTATATCAAGGTTCTCAATCTGTGGTCCCTGAACCTCATGGTGGCCTTCTGTCTCTGGAATGTTAAGCTTTCGCAGATCCTCGTCCTCTTCTTCAGCAGTTACATTATAACATTCCAATGCGCGACTCAGCTGAGTAGCCCATTCAGGCTGTGTCAAGTCCAAAGGATCTAGTGGTATCCTAAAGATGGTTGCTTTCACCTCTTGTAGCGCTTCCTCAATACCATCAAACCCGTCCTCAAAACTAAATGTCATCATGAGTCCTTCGCGCCGGATATCCCATTCACCTGTCCCATGGCAAAGCTCTGTTTCTACATACCAATTCATTGGGATAACATCCAGAGTATGACAGAATAGGTGAAGCCACTCAGGTTGTGGCTTTTCTCCATAATCCTGTGTCCACTTGGCCATATGCACACGTGGATCATTCTTCCCATCGTACTTGTCTATCAGTCACATTTTAGGCTTCCCAAATTGTGTTCGCATCATTTTCCTACATTCGCGCCAATCATCAAAACTCCCTTTGTGCATACCCCACCATCTTGCGAGCGTAGCACGTAGTGCCCAGTCCAAGGACAGGAAGCGTTGCTTTTCTAGCACTTCCCTTTCAAGTGCATCCAAAAATATATCTACCTCAGTCAAGCCATCATAAATAGGAAAATGTATTACCTCTAAAGATACGCAGCGCAACGACCTGGTCATCATATTGCAATTCAGCGTAGTTACTTCATGTAACAGATTTTGCCAGCATTCTATTTCTTTGTCGGAGTCTAAAGTGCAGGAACTCTCGTGCTCCCATGTAATCCGCCCATCCACGGTGGGATTTACCTAGCCTTGGTCTCACGTTGTTATCTTATAGATGTAGTCCAAGTCATCATCACTCTCATAGTCGAGGACCGGCTTCATATAGCATGATCCTTTAGTAAGATCGAGGGGTATTATTACGCGTAGTGACTTCTTCTCGAAAATCATCTTTCACTTCTTCAGATATATTACCCCGTTCTTATCAGTATCCCAATCAATTCCCAAGAATGCGGGGTAGGGATTGCTATCATCAACAATCTCTATTACTTCAAAATCTTCCAACGCGCTCACTCCCTCAATATCCATGGTTACTCGCTGTAGCTGCCCCATGGTATAATTTTATGTTCATTCGCCATGCTTAGCTGAATTGGAGACCATTGCAGTGCAGGTCTCCCCATTTGCTCCCATGTTGGTTGCGGTAAGCATTTGCATCTGATCCCAAATCCAGAATGACTTGATCCATCTTGTATTCTCCGATTTGCGTGTTGAGTCTCATTTCACGTCCCATCCTTGTCTTATGCTTTCTGATCTTGTGAACTATGCACGGTTCACCTAGTTTGGTTCCAACACATCAATTGATAAGTTCATGTAACCCTTTCACAGCCTCATTGTCACGCAGTAACTTCATACAGGTTTCCAGGAAAGTTGTCAGCATAGAGGGGTCCATCTCTGATTCTGGTTTATCTTTGCTTCCTGAAGTGGAGGCCTTAGCGAAGCTCTTCTTAGCTTCCATGAAGGTTTCTTGAGTGTGCTCCAAATCGAACTCAGCCTCTTTCGCCGGGGCTTTGCGAACCCATGTAATATCTTCTGGTTGTTTTCCCTTGTCATCTCCCGTCGTGATTCCACTACGAAGCACTATATTTACGTTCAGATCTTCCTCGCGCGGCTCAGACCTCATCATCTACAAGTTCTGAGTCGGGGGAGGTGGTAGCACTCCTTTGTCACGTATCCTAGGTATCAGCATAGGACAATCTTCTGTCTCATGATCAAACAGTGTGCAATACTTGCACGACGGGCGTGTTGGATTAGTGCAATCGTAGGCATAGTGTCCTGGCCCTCCGCAATTGTAGCAAATCAACTGTCCGCGACCTCTACCAGGTCCTCCTCCACCTCGGCCTTGTTCGTGCCCCTGAAATCCTGTCTACGCCATCCCTGCATTTGGGTCAAGGGGTCGCGTTTCGGCCTGAACCCTGTAGGCGGGAGTTCTACCCATCATCAATTCATAGCTCTTGCAGGTTCGCTCATCATGGTCGACCGACCTACAAAAGTTGTAGAAAAACTGTTGTGGAGTTTGTGTATACTTCTGTAACAAGTGGCAGTTATCTGTGGCATGTTTTCCAGCTATTTGACAGACAGTGCACCACAAAGTAGGTGCCGCGCTAGGACTTGCTTGAGCTTCCGGCCTTAAATGCATCGATCCTCCTCATGCAAGGTAATTTGTAAAGACTGAGCAATGGTCTTAGTCATAACCCTGACTCTTGCATTTCACGCACCATACTTCTTCACATACCTCTGGCTGAACTGTCCTATCTTGCTTCAAGCTTTGCATTTCAAGGCACAGATTCTTCAGCTGTGCATGGATCTGCTGAAATCCTAGATTAAGATCTTGCATCAGAGTCTCATGTAGTCTCATGGCGATCTCCAGGGCCTATGCCTGAGTTGTTATCTTTTGCTGTGATAGAGCACTCCTTAAATGTGGTAGTAGCGAAGCCACAAACCACTCGCTATGCTGTCCATCTGTCAAATTCATGTTGGTTTCGTAGATTGTACATTTCAGTCTCTGATCTAGTTCTCAAGGCGTCTCGCCTGGTAGCATCGTGATCTCTTTGAATCCCACAATCAATTGTGCTTCGAATTTAGGCCTGCTAAATTCCCTATTCAGTGCTGTTTGGATGTCCGGTACTCTAGCATTCGGGTTATCACTGGAGTACTTAATATATCAGGTCAGCACATGATCTTGTAGAGAACTAACCAGTGTTTCCTTCTTTATATTATCATCTGTAACACCTTCAGCTTCCGATACAACCCTTGCAACGAACCAGAATTGGTCTAGGTCCTCATTTCCCAAGCCTTTGAACAAAGGAAACTTCACTATGTTTTCCATACTGAATCACGGTGGTGGTGGGGGGGGGGTGGTACAAGTGAAGTTGGAGGTGATGGCAGTGAAGATGGAGGTGGTGTGGGCGGAGGTGGTATTCGTAGAAATCCCTGTCTTATTAATTGAATAGCACTTCGGAGAGACCTTCGCTATGCCCTCTTCATCCCTTCGCGGTGGTGAAATCAAGGGGCTATACTCCAGACCCTTATTTCCTTCATTTCTATAACTTTTTCCACTTCGCGTAGTCCCAAACATTAAGGTAACTGCATAACCCATTTTTTTCACAACAACATTTTAATCTAAGTATTTAGAGATTTTACGTACTTACCTCGCGGTCCTTTGAAAAAGCGTCACTCTGCCTCACTATAGCTGACTCAGGTGTCAACCGTAAACTCAGTAACAAATCCTCCTATAATTCGATCGAGCCAGTGATTAACGACGTGCATGATCTTATCCTCTGATGCTTCCAACCTTCGCACTAGCTCTGGGTCCACACAATAGGACCGTCAAGTTTCCACCTTCCTTGGCTATCTACTAGCTTTGTGATCCACTCGTATAGCTTAGTAGGGCAGGATGCAAAAAATATTTCATGGATCTCCGTATATAGGTATTGGTCCAACCACTATTATTTTGACAGTCGCGAGTTTTTGTTCTCCTGTGCTGCAAACTCATGAATCCTTCTGTCCAACCAGCCTTCGATTTCTTTCTTAGTTGGATTCCAATGATACGACATCACACATCTCTCATGCAGATTCCAGTCTTGGCAACAGAACCATTTGTTTTCTTGTGGGGGACTGACCCAGGTTCAACGTTAGTTAGCTAAACAAATCCGTACACTACTGGCCCTTTTGGCATCAGCTTGTGGAGCGCAGACTAAAGACTCACCCGAAGCAGTATGGGGGGATGATGGAACCAAGTTTCCGTACCCTTGAGATGGATGTGATGTCGATTTATTCCAACTATACTTGCCTTCGCGCAGGTTGCTTATCCCTCTATTCTACCCTTCAATACCTTCACGAAATGTTACAATCAGCTTCCGCGCAGCCCTAACCAGGGGATGACATGCTTTCGTGCTGCTAAGGCAGCGAACTGTGATATTTCCCAAACTACGCTAAGTATCTTTCTTATCTTATTAACAGATCTTAGTTTGCTTTGCGTAAACATATGTTCTTACTTGCGTTTACTTAACCAACACAGTTATACACATTTGCGCATCATATAAGCATTAGAAATGAAATTCATACCCAATATAACAGATGCATAAACAGGAAATGAAGATGCATAAATTATAGAATACTTCTCTTTATTGATACTTCCAGATGATTACAGATTCCACTCGCTCTGTGCACTCAGCTGTAGGGGTCCGCGCACTCAGATGTGGACTTCTAGGCCTTCTGCGCACTTAGCTGCAGAGCTTCTTCCTACACTACGACCCAAAACTTAGACTTCTACTTCAAAGCCATCTCTCCTACATCATTTTATCTCTTCTTTGTTTTTTGATGCCTTAACTACTTAGAGCTTTGCTCTATTTATACAATCTCATGGTTAGTGGACCATTGGTAGATATTTTACAATCGACATTACATTATCAAAATAAGGGCGAAAAACCCTATGACACTTTTTAACATCTACACGCTCCACGACCACAAAATGCAGAGTCTTTACATTTGGATTACAAAATTGGACCAAAATCTAGGTTTTAAGCCCCAAAACTGCCCTTGGGGGATCCCGCGCCCAACAGTGCCACCATGATCACTCATCTCAAAGATAATCTACATCAAGCTCAGAACCGAATGAAGCAACAGGCTGACCAACATCGTTCTGAGCGCTCATTTCAAGAAGGGGATCAAGTATTCCTTCGACTCCAACCATATAAGCAAACATATCTCAAAGAAAAGGGCTGCCAAAAACTAGCACCAAAATTCTGTGGGCCTTATTAGATACTTCAACGCATAGGAGAAGTTGCCTATAAATTGGCCCTGCCACCTACTTCAAAAATCCATCTAGTCTTCCATGTATCATGCCTCAAGAAAGTGGTGGGGAACAATTGCAAAGTTCAAACAAGTCTACCTGAATTGGATGAAGAAGGCTCACTTTGGCTTCGACCAGCACATGCCTTCGACCAGAACATGCCTTCAATATTTGTGAAATACATCTCCGCGACCGCATGATCAAGGAAGTCCTCATCAAGTGGAAAGACACCTCTCCAGAAGATGTGATCTGGGAACCAACCGCTATTCTTTAGTAGTTTTTGTAGCTTCAGCCTTGAGGACAAGGTTGCTTTTGATGGGGGAGGGAATGTTAGGGTCCAACCCTAACCCCTTTATTTATGTAATAAGCCCAACGAGACAAGTCAGAGTCTTAGTTAGTTAGAGAGTTAATAAAGCCCACATTGATAATTGTAAGTGGTTGACCCATATTAGAGAAAATGGACCACACTTAATTGTAAATGGGCCATAGTTAATAAATAAAGTGGTTAACTCGTTACATGCAAGGGACCACTAGTAGTTAGGGTTTTGGATGTCATTTAGCTATAAATAGTCTTAGTTAGTAAGGGAAAGATCATCGAGTCTTATTGTAATTGAGATATATTATATTGGAGTTTTCCCCCTCGAAGAGACAAGTGAACATTGAACTCGTTTCTGAATAATAAAATAATTTGTCGTTTTTATCATTTCATGTGATAATTCTGTGTTCCGGGTTATATTTCTTCATATTTCTGGTATTCTAGATTTCTCGTAGGTCAAAAGCATAACAAAATAAGATGGGGAAATGAGATTTATCTCCATCTATTATTTCCCTAACTTAACCTAAACCCACCCCAACTCAAGTCAGAGAAAAAAAATAGTTTTCTTGGTTGGTCGTCACAAAACTTCCCATTGAGCATCAAATTTGCTCGGGATCCATATAGATTCATGCCCGATCCGAGGAGAATCCGTGATTTGGAAATATGGAACCACGAATCAAGCCAACACAATTTTGAATTTCCAGGAATTGTGTTTGTCGACCCGATCTGCAGTTCTGTATTTCCGAACCACAGATCCAACAACAGATTCCCCACTGATTCGTACGGGACACAAATCCTGGTTTGGATCCTGGGGGGGGCATTTCATGCAACATTGGTCACAACCCCTTTATGGGAAAGGAGCTCGTGGTGGAACTAGTGTCCTAGTCTTGGGAATTGCATCATGCAAATCCCTTGTGCAATTCATTGCCTCCTATAGAGTAGTGGGTCTGCTTGCCCTCACTAGCCAACATAAGAGCTCAACCAAACCCTCCACAAATGTGTAGACCCTCCTAACATCTGACAAATATGATGCCATCACAAACACCCTCAATAACCCTATTATGTAATGCTTTGGGTTGCTTTTCTGGTTGAGTTGAGTCAGCTCTCGGAAATGTGCCTCCGCATCCCTCTTGTCAAAATGCTCCATAACCCTCCATGTGAAATCCTCATAGTAAGTCATGTTGGCATGCCCTAGCGTGGTCAACCCATGGAACCACCAATTGTGTGCCCCCCCTCCAAGTGTAAGGTAGCCATTTTGATGGCTTCCACCTCAGTCATTCGGCTAAGCTGAAAATACCTATCTAACTTCTCCACCGACGTCATAGCCATGCACCTGGATGAACCATTGAATGTGGGGAGATACATCCTCCCAATGGTAGTTTGCAACTCAAAGCTTTGCGTGCTTGAACCTCTTGCGCCCTTGACATTGTCATTCTGGTTGAGCTGGGAATAATCCCTGTAACTAAGTGCAACTCAAAATTCTGCCCCAATCGACTGCACTATAAAGAAAATACCTTCTAGCGAAGGTTATTACGAAGGTTTTTAGTGTTACAAAATTGGAAAAAATTGTCAAAAAAACATCTGCTAAAACATTTGTTTGTGATAGTGGATGTTTTAACGGAACTTCATAACAACTGAAAAAATCTGGGCAGCTGAAGGTTTTATCGGATGTTTTTTTGGCGGTGCATTTAATTGAACAAGCAGCACCGAGGCGCTACATATATAAAAGCATTGGGGGACATACATAACTAAAAATACCAAGGCATTGAATGTAAAGAACACTGAAATATATACATCATCGGTGCTAATAGATAAAAAAATCTCTTTAGCATTCTTGTAAGGAAAAACAGGAGCATGCAAATAATAATTGTTTTGTTGGTGATTTTTTTTAAAAACTTGAAGCGTCGATTCATTTCATTTGTACAAACGCCTCAACATGTTAGTTATACAAAAGGATAGGTTTTGTTAGTTTTCATAATGCATCGGGATGGAAATAATAATATTAGGACTGGGGGTGTTAGTATGAAAGCACTAGTGCGTTAAGAATTACAATGCACCAGGGCGTTAATATCAAACAATGTCGGTGCTTGAAGAGATAAACGCAATGGTACAATTGTTTTCTAAGAAGGCACCGGTCATGCAAAAAGATGTCATCACAGTGCTTTTATATAACATATGCACCGATGCATTTTTATGTTATAGATGCACTGATTTTTTTAATGAGTTTTTCTCTTTTTCGGAAACATCGACCTATGATAGTGCAATTATTGTAATTTTTTAAATTTGTTATTCATCGAAAATCAACATATATCTTATAACAATATTCATATAAATTAAAATTTGATTAGTGTATTTGTATATGATATTTGAATTAATTTGTTATATTATCAAATTGCAGATCTCTTTATTATAATATTTAATCATCCATATATTTAATCAGTGGTGTAACATTTCACAACATTATTGGATAACACAATAGAATAAATTAAAATGTATTTTATCATATATCAATAAGAGTTTCTTTGTAATACAAAATGGGATTGTTATTGGTAACTCTTTTTCTTTCAATTGGGACACTATGTCCATTACATTAAATAAAATGTCTGATTTTCACAAACAATTATTTCAAAAAATACAAGAAGTTGAATTGATATCCAAATAGATTATCATTCTTTGTTGGAACTATTGTCAATGCTCGAGCTACTTCCATGACTTGGGTTATTTGGAGGAATGTTTTGTTGATTGCATCAATTGTTTTCATCTTCTTGATCTTGCAATTCCATCTGTAAACATACAAATAAAGTGTAATGAGTGTATCTACATTGGCGAGAATAATGAAAATTGAGATAAATAATATACACCAATGTAAATTGAATAACAATGTACCATAGCAAGAAGTGACTCTTAAATTGTGCACATGGTTTCAAAACCAAGTCCCATGCCTTGTTGCAACAAGTCTTATGTTGACATAGTTCCATACTTTGTTTCCTGCATGTTTTAAACCTCATTATAAATTATAGATTTAATATAAAGGATTTTTTGGTTCTATTAATTATAAACTCAGAGAAGTAAAAGAACATAAATACTTACAAATTCCATAATTAATTTTTGATATGCCAACATATACTCACAACCCTTATTTAATCCAATGTCAATCAATTCTTCTGATGACTCTTCTTTGTATGTTACACCTATTTGAAGACATTCAAGAATGGTTGTTGTAAAACAACTTAAAATATACAAAAATGAAATCTTGAGTTATTATAAGGAAATATTAACAATTACTCACAAACTTTGAAATCAACCATTTTCTTCTTTATCGTCTTGTTTTATGTGCTGAATGAGTTCCATCTTATTTTTTTTTTGCAAAAAAAACTTGAAAATTAATATTTAATACTAAATTAATTTTTTATACGTACAAAGTCAATCATGATTACATACATTTGAAGTACATTGTTGTTGAGTTGGATCCTCCTGTGATGTAATTATGTCCATTTCTTTGACTATCTCTTTATACACTTTTTTGGACATTGCTACTCGCATGTTTCGCATATCAACACATTGATCATTTGAGATTTAATCTTCCTAAAAAAGTAATAAACTATTTTTATAATGATATATGAAACTATAATAAAATCGATATAAATAAATGAATGGTTTGTAGTAATATATACATGTAATTGTATAAATCATTTTATATAATTAAGAATGTTACTTTTTGAATGATTCTTTTTTGTTGTTGTATGTTTTTGCTATTGCAAGTCTGATATGTCTCATTGACCATTGCTCTGGAAATGCTTCATGTAGTTTAGATATAATTTGGTTCTTAGAATCATTGGATTGATTTTTGTATTGTAAGTGGAAAGTACGTCTATATGTTCGTTCTACTAGATTCCTCATAGTTTTATTAAAAAAATATTCCCTCTTTCATTAACCTCCAACACCACTCCATATGAGCTAATAAGGACCAATTCATTGTCTTTTACATGTTCTAAAATTTTTATTTTCTTAGTACGACATTGTTTTTTCCTTCGTTGTTTCTCCCTGTAGAACATTAAACATATATGAATTAGTAGATTGTTTGAAACATGTTATCTAATATTTTTTAGTATATTATTAATGGAAAAAAAACTCATATTGAATAATATTTTTTCAATCTCCTGATTCATCATTCTGCAATTTTTCTATAAGGATTTTATGCTCTTATGCATTTAGATTAGAAATAATCTTATCAACCTTGTTCATTTAGCGATTCTGCATGACACACACTAACCAATACATATTAGTTAAACTTACACATAGTTCAAACATATTAATTTTGTAAAGAATTTACAAATAACTTGTCTCCTCTGTTTTTTTGATGTGTTATCATTGTGTCTATCAATATTTTTGTTACTTGATACCTTCTGAGACATTTTTTATCAGCATAAAACATGTACCATTCAATATAGAAGCCATTAAATATATTTTAGAAATAAATCAAATAGTTTTCAGCGAAAAAAACTTTGGTAACTAGTGCATTTATCTAAATCAACGCACATGTGCGTTTATAACATTAAATGCACCAAACATTTAATTATTGAGCACCGTCATGGAAAGTTATTTTTTTAAAAATAATTTTTAAATTATGACGATGCGATTTGTAAGACTAACTGCACCACAATTATTTATTGGTGTTATTTGGAAGAGGCGTGTCGGTGCATTGTATTACATTGGGAGCAATGATGAACAGATTGGACAAAATCGAAAGGGTTATAGTATAGCATTCCGTTGTATTACACAGGGAGAATTGGTGCGTTATTACATAGGGCACACTGTGGAACATAGAGTCATTTAAAAGAGAAAAAAAAATGAAGTGGGCCAACAGGGTTTGGATCTAATTCAATAAGTGATTCCCTTACTTTATATGTTAAATGCCCTATATATAATATGTACACAAACCCATTAAATGTGAAATGGCTAAATTAAAAAACTTTAATTGTGAAGTGGTTGAGGAAGTTAAACCTCGAGGTTAAATTTTTCAAGAAGAAGTAAGGGTTTAAAGTAAGTATTGATTTTTTCTCTTTCTATTTTTGAATTTTAAATAAATTTAAATAGGAACATAGATCATACAAATTTTTACTAATAAAATCTATAGTAAATTTTTTTTTTTTTTTTTTTTTTAGGGTTTTTAAAATATATATATATTGAATTGTGAATAAATATAATAGAAATTGTAAAATATTTTAACAGTAAAATTCAAGATTATTGCTATCCACTGTTTTGAGTGAATCACCATACCTTTCAACTTCTGATCTTTCGACATATCCAAAATATTTTGCAGCTCCGTAGTGCTCCTAGTATATCTCTCTTGCAAATGATCTCTCTTTTAATTAAACCCTAACGTAAATTGTAAATTTTTTATTAGTAAAATAAACAATAAATTTTAAATTTATACTATATAGGTTTTTGAGTGAATCACCATACTTTTAGCTTCCGATCTTTTGAATAATTCTACTACTCCAAAGAATTATGTTGTTGCACAATGCTCTTGGTATGTCTATCTTGCAAATCATTTCCTTGAAATTTTTGGTAAAATAATGAAATGGTGGATAAATTTTTACTATTAAAAAGACTTTATGAAATTAGATTTCAAAAAACCAATTGCCGCTCGTTTTTTAATTTAAAAAAAGGGGAAAAAATCGCGTTTTTTTGTTTATTTATTTTTGTTTGTTTGTTTTGTTTTTTTATCAATTTCTCCGCATATAGGTACGTTCGATAGTCAAGCGCACCGGTGTGTTTATAAAACAAGTGCATTGACATTGTAGGGGCACTAAATTTTTTCAATGCACCGACATGATACACTTTATTTGTTTTCAAAATCCTGAAATAATGTGATTAATTTTTTTAACGCAACAATATAGTTTCTATTTAAAAGCATCAAGATTTTAATTATTATAAAGACACCGAGTTAGTTGAATTCATTTTTATTTTTCAAAATCCGAAAATAGGTGCTTAATGATGCTGTTTGTTTTTTAAACACTCCGGTGCGTTTTGTAGAAGAGCACTGATATGATAATATATATTTTTTTGGAATTCCAGAAATTGGTGTGGATATTATTTGAATGCTCTAGTGCTGTTATTTTCTTAAAAGCGTCGATGCGCTTTGTTATGATAAGCACACTGTTTAGGTTTAAAAGTTACATGAAATTTTAATTTCACATAAAATGACATATTAATCTCAAATTATCCTTTAGGATGCATTCACATGAATTATAGTAGTTCATAGTATTTTTGCTTAAAGTCGCCTTATTCTTGAAAAATGGTTTGAAAACTATATTGAAATTCAGATTGTGATTATATGGTTCTCGAAATTAATTTTAGATATGCACACAATTTTTTTTTTTGATTTTTCTCTAATACAGGGACAAAATCTCAATAATATCAAATGGTCAATTCTTCAAATTCCATCTTGTTCCATATTACTAACCAAAGTCCTTTATGAAGTTCTCCCTTTCCATATCTAGTAAGTTCAAATTTTATTTATATTTCGATTATCTAATTCCATATCTAGTAAGTTCAAATTTTATTTATATTTCGATTATCTATTTTTTTTTTTGTTAATACGTGCCAATTTGAATAAAAATGTATCTAAATTTGCAGGATCATGATTCATAATCAAGTTCAGATGCATAAATTATTTCTCCATTTCAAAAACGTCGGAAGCTCTTATAAGGAGCAACATATTGCAAGCAGTTGATAGATGAAAATGGACAACCTCTTCACCCTGCCAATTGGAACATGGCCTCTTCCAGCTGCAATATTGAATCAACGATGGTAATAATTGTTTGGTATAATGTAATTTCAACAAACTAATTTCATTAACGTGCTTACTAATATCATTGATATTGTACTAACGATGTTCAATATTTTTTGAAATTATGATTCTAGTGATGATGAGTGACCCACCTACCATCTTCCGATGCACCTCACTATAATGTCAACTCGAGAAAAGGTTGCATTAAGAGCAAGACTCATAGATGAAACACATAAAGAATTGTTGAATTGACTACCTATTCAATTCCCAATACGTCCATATTCACCAATTAGGAATGACTACAACAATAGTAGTTCTTCATCACAAGTTGGCAATGGAGAAAATTAAATAGAGGTTGGTATGGATGATTACTTATGGGATACAACTGCCATGGAGGCAATGCTGTTAGATGCATTCTAGAACGATGAGCTGGGAGGTGATGCTCATATCATTGATACCTTATTTGAAAGCTTGAAATCGTGATCCACCACCCCTCTCTTTAGACCTGGCGGCAAGTCAAAGTCTACTCAGTTGGGGACAACGATGTTGTTGTACAATGTGAAAGCAAAGTTTGGAATGTGAAATGCATGTTTCTCGGCAATATTGAGATAATTGACGTGCATAATCGATCAAGTTTTTTTTTATATATTTTATCACACAATCAAAATTACAAATGGTTGATTTTATGAATGTTAAATATTGACATTGTACAACTATATTCCCCACCAACTATAGGATATTCAAAGATAAGGTTATTCTAAGTGATAATGTCTTGCCATGTAGTCACGAAGAGGCAAAGCAGTTGTTAAAAATGTTGGGTGTTGAGTACATATCATATCATGCATGTCTAAATGATTGTATTATATATAGAGGAGAATATGCATACAAAGGGATATGTTTGAAATGTGGGCATGAAAGGTACTGTAATTCCAAAAAAAAAAAGGTAAATCACATGGTCCTCTTCATAATATATTGAGGCACATGCCTATAATCCCAAGGATTCAAAGATTATTTTGTCGCAAAGAATTAGCTATGGTGCAGGGTTGCAATGTCTCACACAGAAGTGAGTCAGGAGTCATGTGAACCCCAACAGATTCAATACCCATGAAGCGTATAGAGGGTACATGGCCTAAAAAATTCAAAGATGAAGTACAAATTCTACGACTCAGCATAGCCATGGATGGCGTCAACCCATATTCCCTCCAAAACAATAACTATTTTGTTTGGCCTATAATAGTGATCAATAACAATATCCTCCCATGGTTGTCAGTGAAGAATGAAAATCTTATGTTGGCCCTCATAGTCCCTAATAGAAGACAAGTGAAGAATATGGATTTCAACATACAACCATTGGTAGATGAATTGAAGTAATTATGGGAAGGGATACATGTGTATGATGTATCAGACCCATCGCAACAAAGAGGAGTTTTACGTTGTATGGCACATGTGCTTACACCATACATGATTATCTAGGCTTAGGAGTTTTCTATGTTAAATTACATTCTTATTGATTTGTTTAGTTAACAATATTGTTTCACATATTAATTTAATTTTATACAATTGTTTAGATTTTCATGGTCGGTAATGTGTTGGCCTATATATAATAATTTCGAAGTTCTTGTAAGAAAAGAGTACCGTGGATGTATATGTTGTGGAGCTTCTCTAAAGTCTAGATGGTCCAACCACCTACGGAAGCCAATGTATGATTTCTCTAGGGTATTTCTCCTAGAAGAACACCCTTAGAGAAGAGAAACATCCGCTTTCAATGGTAAACCAGAGAGAACCCAAAGACCTACAATAATGACACCAATTGAATGACCTAGAACATATGAGAGAGAGAAGGAGAATGAGTTTGCAGAAATGTTTGATTCAAATGGGGAGCCTATGTTCGATGATCTATAATTCTTCAAAACCTATGTTGAGAAATTTCCCATTGGGATGAAAAGGAAATTTGTCTTTTATGAGCTCCCATATTGGGAGCATCTTAAGATTTCCCACTTACTAGATCCCATGCATATATTTAAAAAAAATCATCTTCTTTATGGAGGCACATATCATCAAAATAAAGTGACACAATGGATGTTAGGAGATATCGTATTTCTTCAAAACTAAAAAAGAAACATTGGCCAAGACATGAAACTAGAGGAGAGGTTGGTCCCTCTTTGTCTTTCAAACAAGGTAATGTCCCATGGATTTTAATGAAATATGATCTTTATTTGGCAAAAGAAGTTATAATGAGTGTGAGGGTGCCTTCTTTATATGGGTCTTCACTATGGAGCTGCTTCACTGTGAAAGACCATTTGTTGGGGTTGAAATTTCTTGAGCATTTGAACCTTCTAAGAGTATGTATGTCAAAAACATGATTTTATTATTTTATTTTTATTTTTATGTAATGGGATATTTTATAATTATTTTTTGTATAATGTACTATTTACCATGCATTGTCATTATCCTCTGCTCATGTGTGGGTGTCTGAACCATGACTTCCCCCAAGACCTATGACATGCCATATCTAAATTATCTGCATTTGTACACTGGATCACATCAAAGGAAATTCATATGGCAAGCATTCCATAGTGGTGTGAAGAGACAATTGAGATTGTTTGTATTTTTGAGGAGTGTTACACAATATTTTGTCATGCCTCCTGCACTTCCCTGTGTCATACCCCGAAGTGCATAAACTTGGCAATCATGCAGTGTACCCATCCTGATATGCAACTCAGATCCTACCTAAAACACTGATGGAAACATACCTTAGCCTTTCTGAAAAAGTGAGCTCTAAAACCGTAATTCTAGGATTAACGCGACCCTGACACTGGCAACTCGTGTTGATCGCTAGTTGCACTATACTAGCCTTGCGATGCTAGCGCACTTTTTGCTTGGATACCCGTGCTAATGCTTAAAAGGCAAGTTTTCCCAAAGAGGACAAGAAGCTTCGTGATTTAGAGACTTCCAGAACAATGAGCTGGAGGTTGTTTAGTGTGGATGTAGATGAATTCTCCCAATTTTTCCCTTTGATCTTATCCCTATGAGCTACCTCCTTGAGATGAGGGCCTTCCCCTATGTTTGGATAGATCCTAATTCCTTCTCCTTGCCTATATATTCATCCTCTCCCATTCCCAAATGGTTGGTCTTTGGCTATTTGCACCCTTATACTAAGATAGTGCTTACATGCTACTCGTTTGGCTTGGAGAAGGAGTGCTTGGAGAGCTTGAGTTTGGACTTGGACATTCACTCAAGGGAGCTTATTGACATCAAGGCTTAGTTGTATGCTTCCTCCTTTATTTCATTAATATATACAACTGTTGGTTCAATTTCCATAAATGTTTGTGTTAATGCATCATTTATCTTAATGCTCCTTGATATGTTAAGTGGATTACTTTCGAGTATGCTAGTTGTACTTGTATGTTTCATTGTGTCTTTGATCTCTTGTGCAGGAATTCAAGCATTGTGAGTAGTAGAGATGAGCTTGAGGCACAAGCGATTTGAGGTCTTCAATGAAAGAGTACGTTATAACATCAGAACAAGGTAGGCCATCTTCCTCTTCTCTCATTTCGATTGTAATTTAGGAAAGTGTCCTTGTAGATTGTCACGTAGGTTACTAGTCCCACTCATTGGGCTAGAGGGATTGTCTCTGTCTGCAGAGAGGATTTTCCTAGACAATAAAATGGCGACCCCACTGGGGAAGCTATAACCCTTTCCATCCATCCTTTCAATCAGACTCTCTAATGAGTTTGACACACCATCAATTTATTGGCTTGTGTCTATCACTATAGCTATATGCAGTCACTGGTTATTGCCTGAGAATGTTTAGCCTGCTCTGATCTTGAAGTTTTTTTATTTTTTCCTTAGTTTTCTTGCCCAACGCATTTTCTGCTATGACAGAAGCACTGTCAGCGCTGATTTTTTAATTACAGTCGCGCTAATCTACCTTTCATCGCCCTTTTTCCTTTAACATGCACACTGATTGCGGGGGATTTTTAGGGTTTCTTCTTGTTTTCAGTGTTTTTTGACCTTTCTCAGTGATTTTCCATTATGACTACTTTGTATTTGTCTTGATTAACATCCTTGTGTGATTGCAATTTGTCTCTTGGCTTTGCTAAAGTGTTTTTTGAAGGTTGAGTGCTTTCTAGGGTTTTTATGGTATCTAGGTCACCCTTCACTCATTGCTTGGTCTGCCTCTTTGAGATTGATTATTTCCATTCAGGAGTCTTACCGCCGTCAGGACATTGTTCTCAAGTTTCTTTCGGTTCATGATTATGAAGTTATTTTCATTAGTAATGAGTCATATTGATGCTTTGAAGATTGCTTTAGCTCCATTGTCAAGCATAGATTACAATTGCGTGCTTAGTTGATTTCTTTATCTCAAAAAGAAAAGTGAGCGATTTCTTTATTTAAGTATTTTTGGAACAGTTTACATTCGAAACCACAAGTGAAAGGAATTTTCATTTTCGTTGTGTTAGATCGCATTTTCCTTTGTTCATTGCATTAGTTTGCATTGTTGAATCAAAGTGAAAGGAAATGATTAGTGCATCTTAGTGAAAGGAAAGTGATTTTTCGTTTCTCATAGGATTGCATTTTGGCATTGCAGTTATTAGTGAAAATGAAAGAGTAGATTTCGTTTTTACATTTTGCATTGGAAAGATAAAGAGTTGTGCTTTAATGCATTTTGCTTGATTGATGCATTATTTGGTTGTTTCTCTTCCTTCATTAGTTTAGCCTTCATTGAATGAAAAGATTTCATTTTTATCATTTAGTTGCATCATAAGTACAGGTGACATCGTTGAGCCATCAAATTGAAACTTAAGTGAAGATAAACTTAAAATTTACCTCAGTTAACCTAAGGAGCATTTGTCACATAATGCAAACATCTAGATGTCTAGGCTAGAGACTTGTTCTGACATCTTTAAACATAACAACTGTCGTTAACTACCTACAGTGTATACTGGGTGTGAAATCCCCTCCCATTGTGGAAGTATATCGAAGGTTCTCCAGTACTTTCGGGTATATAGGAGGCACTTCAGTATGATAAGTATATAGGGATGCTCTCATCGAACGGTTCTGCATTAGACAATGCTAACACGGACTTGTGCTCCCCGCATCATTGAGTATATATTGGGAGACCCCAATAGGTTGTTATATTTTAGCCACGGGTAACCGAGTCAACCTCCTTGTAAATGTGATACATCGAACACAACATTTGGGGAGATCGGCTGTTGTACGTCAAGTCCTTAGTTTAGACTAAGATGTATATAACGATTCACGGATACTTGGAAAACCCTCTTGCCTAGTGTTACTCATTTTGATTTATTTGTTGTTTCGTGTCATAAAATTAACTGCCAACGATAACATTTCGAACCCATGCAGTTGCTTCTTGTCCTCACATTGAGTAAATTCCTTGTAAATTTTAATTTTAATCGTCCCTCAACGAATCATCTCTTGTCCTTCTGCTCTTGAGAGAAAGTCATCGTGGCTGAACCATTGAGTTCACTGCACAGTTACCCTTCGTTGTCTAATACTGAAGGGTCTTCACAAGGAGTTCATCCTGAACTTCTGCAGTCACTTGAAGCTCAAGGCTTTGAACTTGGAATTGTCCCAAGTATCCAACCCCTTGCTTCTCGTCCTCCACCTCAAGATTCATTGTCATCTCAGGACCCTTGAGAGTCCACATAGGTTTATTTTATACCCTCCAAATTCATTATTTGATCCATTTGTGATATCTCCTTAATGCCATTATAGTCCGTACGATCAACTGGGTGTTCCTTTGGAGTTATCTCTTCATCCATCTTAAGTTCCTCCTCGCCAGCTGTTTCCACCTATGGCTTCAGAAGGTGAGATCCCAACCTCTCCTCGAGGTCCTCTGGAAGTCTTTGCTACTCACACTCCTAATGTTGATGATGAGTCTGAATTTGACTTTCCTCCGGAAGGCTTTCCTTATGTACGAAGAGTTCCATATCAATCGTCTCTTGAAAACAATGGGCTTATGCTTCTACATGGTTATACAACCTTGGCTCAATTAGTTTCAAGAACTAACAATGCTTCCTCTTTATACCAAAACCCAATTTGGTCATCAAATGCTATGCCTGCTATTGGCCCGTTTATTCCTAACGTGACCTCTCAGATACCTGTGCAAACTGTCGTTACTTTAGTTCCAATTCAATCGATGATTCTGTCACAACCATTATGTTGTTTCAACCTTCTATTCTGGTGCAATCAACTGTTTTGGTTCATGCTTCTATAAGTTCCTTAGTCCCTCGATCAAGTGGAAGAAATGTACCACCACCTTATTCACAGCCTGGGGGGAAAAATCCAAATATTCCTTTTGGGTCAGGTGGAACCCATGTGAGTGGATCACAACCTTACATGGTTGGAGTAAATCAACCTAATGCTAGTGGTATTCCTAATATGCTGGTCCATCCGGGGCAGGTAATATCTAGTATCAATAGCCTTACACAGTTTAGATACCCCTCCAATAGTCTTATGTTACATATGGTTCACAAGCACTGCAAAATCCACCTTATATTCCACAAGCAAGTCCTCATGTGCAACCTGGTCAAAATTCTATTCCCGGTGCATGATCAAATCCCATTTGGAAATTACCAATACCCATAAGGAATCCCTCAGGGAACTGTCCAACAACCATTACTGCAATAAGGGAAACCTTTACAGCAACAAGGGAAACCTTTGCAGTAGCAAGGGCAACCTTTGCAGCAGCAGGGGCAACCTTTGCAGTAGTTTCAACAACCTTTGCAACAACAAACACAGTTTGTTCAACAACCCAACCAACCCTTGAATCCGCAAGGCCAACCCTTGTAGCAACAAGGTCAACCCTTGCAACAACAAGTTCACTTGTATATCCACAAGGCCAAACCTTGCAGGCATAAGGTCAACCCCCACAACAACAGGGCCAACAACTTTATTTCTAGGGTCAGCAGGTGCAACAACTTCACAATCCATATGCCACACATAATGTTTATCCTCCTTATGGTACCAATGGTCTATGGTAGGTCAATATCAACCCTATCATGGACAAAATCCACCATATGGTCTAAATCCTCCAAACTGGGCCTTATATGACTTTTAACCCACAATTTCCATTTTTAGCTACGTTGGAACTGCCCGATGTCACGAGGCTTACTAATGACCCAATTCTTCATTTGCCTTATTGGCCTCCAGTTCCCACTAAAATTCCAAGCGATTGCCCCAAATTTGAAGGAAAAGCTAAAGAGGACCCTCAGAGCCATGTGATGACATATCACTTATGGTGTTCTTCTAATTCCTACATTGATGATTATGTTCATCTCCGCCTCTTTCAGCGAACCTTGATAGGTGTTGTTGCAAAGCGGTACGTCGAGTTGCCTTGAGGTAGCTACGTAGAATTCAACTCTTTGGCCATGGCCTTCCTCACCCACTTCCAGTTGCCAGTTTGTTATGAAATTGGTACTCATTTTCTCACATCTCTGAAGCAGGATACCGCGACTCATATCTCTGATCATATCCATGAATGGAGACGTTAGTTTCGCCTCATCAAATTTGAAATCCCTGATGAGTTGTTAACTAAATGGTTCACTAAGTCATTCGTAAACAAAATCACTAAAGATATAGTAATGGGTGGTTGTGTTACTGAGGACCAGGTTATTTTCCATGCCTAGTATTTGGATTTGGTCTAGTCCCAATCTGGCACGCTATATGAAATGTTGCCTGATGCTCCAAGAACATATTCGGATTCATCATCTTCGACGTCTCCCAATGTACCACCTATTGATGGTATAATTTGATCAGCATCCCAAACTTCGACCAAATCTTCTTCGAAACAAAAATCTGTTTCGAATACTGATTCTAGTCATCCTTCGAAAAACCCATCGAATCCTGGTGAAACCTCCAAAGTCAATGTTGTTCACTCTACCACGATAGGTAAAGCCTCGAAAGGTAAAGAGAAGGGTAAAGGTAAATCCAAATCCAATACCCTAAAACATGATCCTCCTAAGTCATCTGCTAATGATGCCTCCAAACGAAATTTGGAATAACCTTGCCTCATTTTTGAGGAAGATCATTATACAAAGGATTGTCCCAGACATGCCGAAGCTAGTCGTTTATTGAAAGGGACTCCGACTGTTTTGAAGGAGCCATTCCCATCTCAGTAGACTCAGTTAGTAGACCAACCACAATCCTTTGCCTCATTTGGTTCTCAAGTTTGCATGATGATGGGTTCATTACTTATTTTTGTATCCACTCGATCAAGATATTATGAGACCCCTCAAAAGTAGACGGTGGAAAAATAAGCCACTGATATACATTCTACTTCCACTCCACCCAGTTCTAGTCCTTTCCATATTGCAAGACCTAATAATGAATCTGTTATTCGACCACCTCCCAAAGGTGTGCTTCAGAAATAATTATTGTTTGCTATAGGAGGCATCAATCCTGCTAATTCAAGATTGATTACTTTCAATCTTGAAAACCATGTTTCTCGTCTTCCTCATCATATTTCATTTTTTATTCAAGTCATTATAAAGGGAAAAATGATCCATCAAACTGTCAATGATGAAGGTGCTTCCACCTGCATCATGTCTATTTCATGTTGGAAAGCTATTGGCTCTCCACCTCTCAACCAATCCCCAAACACCTTGGAGGCCTTTCATGGTAGAGGCTCTCGTACTTATGGTATTCTCACAAGTTTGCCCATCACTTTGGAAGTGAAGACTGTCAAGCTAGAAGTGGAAGTTCTAGATGCAAATCTGAATTACAACCTTTTGGGCGAAGTTGGACCCATGCCATGTTTTGTGTGGTTTCCTCTTTGTTCCGGGTGCTCCGTTTTGCTCATGAAGGAAAAATTGTCATCGTTGATCAATTGTCCTTTTTCTCTTCCGGTGCCTCGAATGACAATGTCCCATATGTGGGAAATACCGATATTCCATATGAGGGCATGGGGGCAGGTCTTTTTAAAGATTTTGACTTAATGGAAAACTTTTCGCTCCCACCTCTGCATGTCACCTTGATCAACACGATCTCTATTTCTATAGATCTACTATGGATCATTCCTTCTCCAAATTAGATTGATTTGTTTGGTGACGATACGCCGCTAAGTCCTTTGGAACAAGATTATCATGAAATTGTCTCGGTTTCTGTGGCTGCTTCAGAAAGTCATGTTGTTCTCAGTATGTACCTAGATACTTATTCACAATCTCCTTAGCTTGGTTCTTGGGATTCTCCGGATCCCTTGAATGAGATATTCCCCACCGACGAAAGTATTGTTAAGGATATGTCTCTTGACAAAACTCCTTGGAACGAAATCCATCATCGTTCCTCGTTTCTTCCTAGCCTAAGTGAGATTCTTTTGTGTCTTGAAGCTTTTGTTTCTCATAACCTGACGCACCCACTTCAAACACTTGTTTTGGTTCACAAAGTTTTGTCCGGAGGTAATATGGGAAATATTACTGCAACCATGCCAATAGACATTTCCATTAAACCTGGAATTGTTGAGAACGTTCACATTGGGGTTTCTTGTTCTCCTGATGAGATTAGGGTTTGCAATGACCTTTTCAAATAATTTAGAGATGTCTTCAGTTGGTCGCATGAGGAAATGCCTGGTATTGATCCAACTATTGTGGTGCATGAAATACCCTCATATCCTAATGTGAAGCCCATTCACCAACGACTCTATCCCGTGCATCCCAGGAAGGCCACTGCTATTAAGGGAGAAGTTGAAAAAATTCTTAAAGCTGGTTTTATTTACCCTATACCATTAACATATTGGGTCTCTAATATTGTACCCGTTACTAAGAAGCAGGGAACCATTTGAGTTTGTGTTGATTACCGTGACATCAAGCACACCTTAAGGATAAATATCCTACTCCGTTTATTGATCAAGTCATTGATGAGTGCGCTGGGAGAGAGATCTTCTCTTTTATGGATAGTTTTTTTGGCTACAACCAGATTAACATATTACTTGTTGATCAACACAAGACGACTTTCATATGTCCATGTGGGACTTTTGCCTATAAGAAGCTCCCTTTTGGCCTAAAAAACGCTGGTGCTACCTTTTAGACAACAATGTCATATGCTTTTCATGATATTAAACACATTGTTTAACCTTATCTAGAAGACTTACTAGCTCATTTTGCTAAGCGTCGTGACCATCCAGACCACCTTCGAGCAATCTTTCTACATTGTTGACACTATAATATCCGCCTCAATTTGCATAAATGTGTCTTTTGCATAGAATCTGGTCAGTTCTTAGGTTTTGTTTTGTCCCAAGAAGGTATCTGAATCGATCCTCTGAAAGTTGAAGCTATTGTAAATCTACCCCCTCCTTCATCGCTGCACTAATTGCAAAGTTTGCAAGGAAAGGCTAATTTCTTTCATCACTTTGTCCTGAATTACGCTGAGCTTGCCAAGGGATTTACTCGCTTGCTCGAAAAGGGGATCCCATTCATTTAGGATGAAATTTCAAAAAACTCTTTCGATGCTCTAAAGCAAACGCTCATCAATGCTCCTTTATTACATCCCCCTGACTATCATCGCGATTATTTCTTATACTTGGTTGCGGCTGACAATACCATTGCTATGGTACTGGTCCAAGATGATGATGATGGAAATGAACATGTAGTTTATAGTTTGAGTCGAAATCTCATTGACACTGAAACTTGATATGCTTATGTCGAGAAACTTGCCTTGGTAATAGTCCATGTTGTTCAAAGATTTCACCATTACATTCTTCTACGAAAGATCACAATGATTTTCGACTCTAACCCCATGAATTATATTTTGACTTATCGATTTCTTGGGGGAAAATAGTCTAAATGGATTGTTATCCTATAAGAGTTTAATTTGGAGTTTATTGCCGCCAAATAAACGAAATCACTCATTTTTGCCAAATTGATCTGTGCCCTTCCTTCTGCAAACACCTCCACTAATTTTACTGAGAAGATTCCTGATGAAACTTTATTTCCCATCAGCACTCTTGACCTGTGGTATGGAGATATCATTGTTTATCTTCAGACCTAAACCTTCCAATCCGATTTGTCTCGATCTGGCTGACGCCGCATCCGGCATCAGTCTCAACCTTATTGGATTATTGGTGATATGTTGTACCAAGTCAGTATTGATTATGTTCTTCGCAGATGTCTACCACTTGAAGAGGCTAATGAGTCTTGAATGACTACCACTCTGGGACATGTGGTGGTCACATGTCAGGCTATTCCACTACCTAGAAGATCCTTCGCGTTGGATATTTCTAGCCTTCCATCTTCAAAGATTGCATTTTGGTCATTCAAAAGTGCCATGAATGTTAGATTTATAGCCACAAACAGTGCACCTCACCAACACCCTTACACCCAGTCATTACCATTGGCCCATCTGCTAAATGGGGCATAGATTTCGTGACATGTAACCCTTGCTTGACCATGGGGGTATGTCTATATCATCGTTACCGTTGATTACTTCACTAAATGTGCTGAGGCGATGCCTACATATAACGCTGACGGTATCACTGCTGCTCAGTTCCTCTTTAACCATGTCATAGCCTGTTTTGGCATCCCTCAAGCGATTGTCAGTGATCACAGATCACATTTTCATCAGTACATGATGGCAGAGCTGACTTCTCAGTTGGGTCTTCGCCATGATAGCTCAACTTCTTACTATGCACAGGCCAATGGCCAAGTTGAAGCAATTAACAAAGTTTTGATTACTATGCTTCAATGAACCAATGGGAAGCATAAAAAGGATTGGCATCTCATGCTATTCTCGGCTCTTTGGGCTTACCGGACTTCAGTTAAGACACACACTAGTTTCACTCCATTCCAGTTGGTTTATGGTTTAGAGGCAACACTCCCAATCGAGTGTGAAATTCCTTCATTAAAATGATCTATCAAGCTACTCCCTGATACCTCACCTGAAGAGGAAAGATTACTTTATCTCGAGAGACTTGATGAGACCTGTTGTATTGTTGCGATGGTGATTGAGGCACAAAAAAAATGAGTTAAATCTCATTTTGATCAAATAGTTTCTCCACACATTTTCGTTGAAGGTGACTTGGTCTTGTTGTATGACCAAGCCAACAATAAGTTGGGAGTGTCATCAAACCATTATGTTGGTTTTGCTGATGGTGCTTGTCATAGCACACATAACCTATCTTCCGCAGCTTAGGCACTCTTTTCCCCAGATGACGAGTTAATCGGTTTACAAGGTATTTTCCTAGGATGAACAACTAATAATATTGCCGAGTACAATGCATACATTGAACTATTATCAGAAGCAATTGCTCTTGGCATTAGAAATTTAGTTGTTAAGTTAGATTCACAACTCGTTGTGTTACAATTGAATAGTTATTATTCAGTAAGAAATCCTCAATTTTTCCGTATGTATCTACGTGTTCGATTACTGGAAAGAAATTTTGATTATATCACATATCAACACATTCCACACAATTTGAATACATTAATAGATGCATTAGCAAATTATGTTCTTGATAGACATTTGAGTAATTTATAAAACTGATCATATCATCATGATACATGAACACATAAGTAGAAGATAAAACATGTATATGTATATATCTATATATAATATATATATATATATAATATATATATATATATATATATATATATATATATATAATATATATATATCATGCATGTCAAAGTTTGTTCATCAAAATCTCAAAAAATAAAGTGTTCCGGGACACATGGCTTTCAAAGCCTACAACAGTGCAAAAAACATGACTAGAAAGGCTATTCGCTCACATGATGCTCTCAATAGAATGAGAATGCTCTGACACTCGGCCTAAAAGTCAACGTAGTATCGCAAGCACTCCTACTATGTTCCTCTGGTATCGCAGTGGCGCGTCATCTATGGTCACATACTTTGGAATCCCTTGGGTGATCACTTCTATATTTCGTTCCATCTCTACCATAGGATTTACTCCTTCATCGTATGGAGCATCTTCTATTTGATGTGCTAGTCGCTGTGCTATTGGCGACATGCTAGGAGGCCTTTCTGGCCTTACATCTGCACATTCATCACAAGTAAATTCTCAGACACACTTTAATAAAAAAACTCATAAAACTTGAAAAAATTCCAAAAACAAGTTTTACCTGCATCATTCCACTATTCACCTGGTGGTAGAGGCAGATCTAGGTCCCATTTGAAGTCTGTGCTTGCATAGGCATAATCATCCACAACGATTAGTTGTTGACACAGCCAACCGGAGAATTGCGAACGGAAATTCATCCATTGGCCCCCTCCTCCACGAGGCATGAGCTCACTCCATCTAAGCAACCTCAAATCTTGTGGAGCAGGCTCTGACACCTTCGTCCACTAATACCAAAATAGGGGCACGCGCCCCAAAAAGAAAGTGAACAAAATCGAACCAAAGCCAAACTACTTCAAGTTTCCTTGCTTGCCTTTTGTCAGTTGCCTCTTCATGTTGGCCAATAGTCCCTCACACTAGTTGAACACTGTTTGAGTAAGGCAATCCACTGCTTACTGGAATTGTGATTTTAAGACCTCGTGCAAAGCTTGCGACCCAACTATACGGGCCATGGTGTGTAGAATTGGCCTCAAGGGAAGACTTTCGATAGTCAATATCTTCACCTTCCCACTCGCTGTTGTCTCTGCACCCAGGAAACGCCTTCTAATTAGGGCATTGGGGCTTTCACCTCCAACACGAGATTTGAAGAGTTGAACCCTTTCCCATCTTGTGGAAAATCCAATAATTAAGTAAATGTCTGCCACTTCCAGCTCCAATTCTTCGTCTTTAATGAGGAAGATCTCCTGATCGACATCCCATAAATTGATCATATAGTGTAGCAGCTCATTTTGGGCCCTGAATCCTGGGGTTCAGAAGAATTTCAGTAGTCCACAGTTCCTCAAATGAATGACACAATCAGGATCTTGGGAAGCTTGGTGATCTTCTGCCTCATGGTCTCTTTCCTTCCATTCGATGACCATGTTGCCAAAATCTCCTGCAAAACAACCATTAACAATGATTAAATGCTTTTTTCATGGGATAAAAACTCAAAAATTTCGCTCAAAAGAGAAGATTTCTATTCAATTTTTCCACCCTGTGAGCAACGTGATTGTTTTAATTAATATCACACTGGCAATGCGAGAGCCTTTCGGGATCAGGGGTGATCAACACAGACCCGATGAGCAAACCTGCGTAGATCACACCTAATTTAAAATTTTGAAATCCCCTCTTATGACTGATAAAAACCCTAAGAAACAACATGAAAGTAAACTAAAAAGCAAGAGAAAAGACAGAGCTCTGCTGACGGTTCGGCACCCTGGATCTCCCACACTGCTCACTTGAAAAATCAAGGAAAATGGGTAAAATGCACTCTCCAATTTACTCTAAGTGAAATGGTAAAAATGATTTTACTTTTGGTCTATTTATAAGTTTTAAACACATTTTTGCCAATATTTTATTATTTTCCTCAATATCAGTGATGTGTGGTTGTCTTTGTGTAGTTACAGTTCTTTTCAGTAGTTACAATGATCATTTTTGACTGATTCAACAAGTTTTTGTTTTATCCCATTTTCAGACTCGTTAAAAATAAACGAAAAAGGAACTCCTTTGGAGTCATCTTTAAGATCTTTTATGACTCTCGGAATATGAAAAGATCTCCGAGTACTTGTCTTTTCAAACTCGTTAAATTAAATGAATTGACGTCGTCTCAGTATACATTTACCCCTTTTTCGGGCTGGGATTGACTATTTACGAAAAATGTATACCTTGGTCGAAATGGTCAAGAGGTTTTCAGGAATATTGTTTTCTACGTTTTCAGGTTCGAGAGACAAGTTACGAAAAGGGACATGATGGAGTTTTCTTTTTCGTCTCTTTAAAAAAAAAAAAATATGAAAAAGATACCAAGTTATCCTTCCGTTAGACTCGTTAAAATTTTTAACGGTGAAAGACTCGTCACCATGATGAGATCAAGTTTCTCCTTCCTAGGACTCGTAAAAATTACTAGGATAGATTCATTTGAAGAATAAACTTATATGACAAGCATGTGCTATCCCCTTGAAGCTTGTGATTAAAAAATAATTGGGGTACTCACTAGAAATAGTGGGGAAAAATGAAAGTGAAATGTCTCTTGTATAGGCAGCATGTCACTCTTGAACATGACACTCATCTATTTCTCGTGTTGGGTTTGAGATATCCTTGCCGAGTTACTTGTCCTTCCAGGTTTGGGTGATCCATTTTTCCTCTCATCTGACTATTCCATTTTGTCATCATGACCCTTGGTATTATGTTGAGTCAAATGCTACCACACTCCAGAGTTGTGTCACTGATGTTCAAGAGAAGTCCTATATGCAGTTCATTACATATACATTATCTAACCCTTGACTACAGTCTTGAATCCTACTCATTTTGTCCACTTTATTCCTTGTTTCGTGTTGATGATGAGCGAATCATCATGGCCCTCCTTTGATGGGTCCCTTCCTGTCGACTTCAACTAATTATCTAGGAAGATGACTTAGAAACTCCCTTTTAGTACCTTAGAGCTTGCATGCCTTAATGACAAGTTCTTCACATACAATGATAGGTTTACATCATTGACCTTCGATAAAATGATTCCACGAGTGTTCGACATCAACTTCATTTTCACATTCACAGATTGTATTGTTGTACCTTGAGGGCCATTGTCATTATTGGTGGTTTTTCTCGTACCTGTTAACGGTCCACATCATTGGCTGATAATCAGGTGGTTTTCTAGCATGTTTGACTTCGACACATTCATTCATATGTTAGAATTCATACTTTGATCAGGTTGCGATGGAGCGCAAGACCCTGAGTTTTGTCAGATACGACTCAGGTTGAGTGGAGTTATGTATTGTTCATGATTGTACACATGTTTATTTTATACGGATGGATGTGCCCATACCTTGGACTTTATATTTATGATGATGATCCTTCTATATTGGATGGGTGTGCCCATGCCTTGGATCTTAGATTTACAAGTGATCCTTTTCATTTGGATGACTGCGCCCATACCATGGATCCTTTCACATAGTCCTTTCTATCCGGATGGTTGTGTCCATACTGTGGATTCATGTTTTGATATCAGATATGTATATGTATTTGCATCCATGATTTGCAGGTCTCTTGATAGTGTTTGTTCTCGTCCTTGCAAAATCTCGTAAAGCATCTCAACCATCACTCTCTGTTCTGCCTTGATCCTTTATGGGGCATCTGTTACACAGTATTTTGTCACGCTTCCTGCACTTCCTTGGGTCATACCCCGAAGTTCCTGAAACTTGACAATCATGCAGTGTACCCATCCTGATATGCAGCTCAGATCCTCCGTGAAACACTGATGGAAAATGCCTTGAGCCTTCCCTGAAAAAGTGAGATCTATTACCACTCAGGTTGTCCCCTAGGAAGATTCTAAGGAGGGGATACGGCCGAGGTAACCACAGACCAATTTTTTAGACATAGATTCTAGCTGATTTGCATCCAAAGAGGGCTCTCTCTTTAAAGTTTAGCTTTGTTTTGAGGTATTTTAGGCTAGTTATGATGTACAGGGTTTTGTTTTAAATTTGGATAGTGATCTTAGACAAAACTGGGATGCAAGTGTAAACAGTTTATTCCATTGGGTAGATGGAGTCTGTGAGGATGAAATGCTGAGTGTGTTTTCTTTGGCAAAAGGTAATACTATAGAGCAAGATAATCAATCTTGGAACAATTTTATAATCTGAAATAGATGGAATGAAAACTAGTGGGTGAAGGGCAGTTAAGAATCCTTCATCATGTTGGCAGAGGGAAAATGCATGAGTATTATCAAGGAGTAGTAAAGAATTCCTTGTTAATATTCAAAGTGAAAGCATTAGTGGAAACAGGAGCAGCTAAGAATTCCTGTTTATGCTAACTCTGCAGAAAACATAACTAATAATAGAGATTGAACACAGAGTGTATTTAAACAAATTCTGGGCTATTCTTTTTCTCCATTACTAAGATTATGAAAACATATATGAAGTTTGCAGACATAGAAAATACAAAACACAGGTTAGGAAAACTTATTGATCCATATAAAGACACAAGAATCCTGTAGCATGGCCAAGAGCATAAAAACCACATTCAGACGGTGCAGCAACAGTGAACTTCAACAACCTTTGTATTAAAATTCCTCAGAGTTACAGTGCAATCCAGAAGAGATATCACCAACCACGAATACATCTCACGGGGAGGTATTTATACAAAAAAGAGTTACAAAATATCTTATGGAAAAATATCCCACAATAACTTCATCCATCTACTTTTACAAGGAAATAAATGCCATTGGAAACAGGGAAAAATGACTGCAGAAGTAATTGCTGCTATGCTGGCCACTTTAATTGATCAGATACGTTTGACTTTTACACCCAGTGAGTCGGCTGATAGCCTTTCTTTTATTAGCTTTGCTGAGTTGCTGCCCTGACCCTTTCATCTGTGCCTCATTCCGCTTTAATGCATTTTGGCGTGACTTCCTTCCACTGTTGTTTTCATTTTTTATGATATGTGGCACGTGTATTGAATTTGACTAAATGCAGATGATCAAAAAGAGAACTAAAACTACCTTGTTAAAACCTCTAACATGCTCTTCCACCATTGGTTTGTTGGCAACTGGTGCCTCTGTAGCTTTATCAATATTTCATCAGCTTCAGTATACCTGTAGAAATTGGGCTGGACTTCAAAAAGATGTGTTATTTCATGCTCAATATAGAACAGATTTTCCAATTTGTCATATAAGCTCTGTCCAGAGGGAGGTGCTATGTCTTCTGAAGTGCTTGATGATGCTGTGATATGATTGGCAACATATGTATTCACCCTGTGAGCATATTGTTCATGTGTCAACAGTCTCTGATTGCTGGTTAACAAATTGGGTAGACCCTTTTGCTGCAAGACTGTAAACTTTTTTGTAAAAGCATTTATTTCCATCTGCATTTCTTGACATTTTCTCTCCAGATTCTGTATAAAATTCCTCATGATTAGCACCTTTTTAATTGTCAAAATGGTACCTGTTCTGTCCCTGATATCTAGAGCTGCTAGTTGTTCTTTGGTATGAGTATTCAAAAAATGAATTAGTCTATTGGCCTGTTCGGGCATGTTTCCCAATGATGCTCTGGCCTTTTGAATCTCTACTTGAGCTATTTCTATCAATTCAATTTGCTCATAGATAGTCTGTATTGATCTCCATTGATCAGTGATGGATTGACCAATCTTAGTCCACAAAATTGTTTTGATTTCTGATAGAGGTTTATGAAGAGCAAGATCTTTCTCCAAAGATTTTACCTTATTTTCCAAGGCCTTTACCTCTCTTGTTTTTTCTACCACAATTATTTTATATTTATCATAGCTTACCTCTAACTTGGCCAGTTTTTCTTTGGCTTCTTTTAGCTCTGCCATTTGGAGTTCTAACTCCTTTATTGCCTTCATCATCTCTTCCATGCTCATGCTGGTATCTAGTACTGTTGTTGTTGCTGCTGCTGAAACTGAGGTACCTGTTGTTGATGCTGGGACAATGGGAGGGATTGTTGCTGCAACTGTGTGAGGGGCAGTGGCAACTGTTGGAGCTATTTCAGGTGGCTGGGAGGTCGACTCTCCCTACTTGGCTTGTAATTATTTCTCCAATTCTTGCTGTGTTTTAGTTAGCCTTTGATTCATCTTTATCAGCAAATCCATCATGTCTTCTTCTGCCTTTTCTTGTGCAAGTTCTGTAGTTTGTGGGTGCATAGTAACGGGCAACTTCAATTGCTTCCTAAGTGCAACAATATCTTCTTCCTTTTTCTTTATCAGTGCTTTGATGCCCTTGGCATCCTTGGGATCATGTCCCAGCTCAATAATAATTTCTTCTAAGGTCTTTATTCTGTTGTATTTTGCTAAAGAAGATATTTTTTCCAAATCTAATTGGGCAGATGTATTGCTTAATGAATCCTGCAATTTGTGGGCCAACATTGCCTTATCTGCCAATGTAGAGTAAACCATTTCACCCATTTGTTTGTGCAGCTCAATCTAGTCCATTGGGTGTATGTCTTTGGCAAGGACCTCTAGATTTGTTCTTATATAGTCAGCTGCTGACTGTGGTTGCTGAAATTTAGGTCTAAAATGACTTAAGATCATTTTTTCCTCCTTAATGTCATATGCAACCATTAGTCTTTGCTATTTGGAGGGTGTCATTTTGAGAAATTGATCATAGGGCTGTAGTCTCAATGGCTCATTCTGGGCCTTAATGTCCATGAATGTTCTTTTAATATCAGAACGCTGCTTACTTTGCGGCCTTGAGGAGGAAACTTCCATACTATGCTGCCTCTCCATTTCCTGCCTGTGAGAGCTGGTGGATGTCTGTTGGCTGGTTGCTCTCTCCTCTCTTGGACTCTCTGTGTTTCTTCAACAATTTCCTCTTCAGGTAGAGGATCTACTCTTTGCCTTTTGGCCTTTTGCTGCTCCGTTGATCCACTTGCAGGTGTGGTCTCTTCTCTGTCCCTTTTCTTGCTTCTTTCCTCATTGAGAGGAGTCTGTAATGCTGGTACTTCAGGTGCCTTTGTCTGCATTGAAGGGGCTTGCCCTTGAGCATGTTCCTTTGATGTTTTTGGTGGATCTGTCATCATGCGCTGCTCTGAGTCCAACACCTCTTTGCCCTTTGATGTTCTAGCAGTTGGTGTAGTGCTTTCTTGGGCCGGTTGTTGTGAAGTTGATTTCTCTGGGTGGCGGACTGTGTAATGAAAATGTCGCTTTGAACGTGAAAAAGCACACAAAAGTTGAGCAGAAGAAACAAAGGAAAATGAACAAAAACCGACATTTTACACCTTTTTAACAAAAAAATTGATTTTGGCAGGTTTTGGCGTGCTTTGGTTGGGTGACGTCAGCATGACGTGAATGCTTGTCGCGTAGCGGGTTGACGTGGCGGTGACACGGCGGCAAAGGGGTGGCGATGTAAGCAGGCGACACGCCGGTGACATGACGCTGACGTGGGTGCGACGTCAGCTGATGATGCAAGGGTGACATCATCAGGAGGCAGCGGGGCGGTAAGCGGTATTCCCCGCATCGCCTTTGGGCCAGGGGGGTATTGGAGGGGGGGGGGGGGGGGGCTCCGATCACGCCGGGAAGTTGATACCTGTCTTTTGTACGACGGCAATACTTCCCATCCCTCGGATGCTATTGATTGGTGATCAGAGGGGTTCTAATATCGCCGAGAGCCGTCGGATTTGCGCGCAATGATTGAATGGTGGGCGGTGAATGAAGCTGGCGGGCGGCTATGGCGCGGGTCCTACCACATAAATCTATGTTTTTATATGTTTTGTGGGGTATAAAACTTTGGTTATCGGGGTTATTATATGGTTTATGTTGGTGGCTTTGGTTATTTGTTTAACCAAATGTTTAAACAAATCTCGATGGAGCGCGTGGAGGGTTGTTATTGGCCCCAGATGGACCAATAACTCTCGATAGAAATTAAAATATGGCCATAACTTTAGCCGAGGGTAGGGATATTTTAGAAACTTAGGGTTTTATGTATTTACATAATACAAGAAAGGGGTTTTGTTAGGGATTTAATATAATAGGATTAGTATGTTAATATGTGTTTAGAAGGGAAGTGCTAAGTTGTAGAGTTAGGAACTTAGGCTTAGGGAAATGAGAAGGTTTTTAGTAGCAAAGTTGAATAGTTTAGGCTTAGGAGAAAATCAATATTTTACACAAGAAATGTGGCTTCTCTTCCTAAGTGAAAACAAAGTTTTCACTTAGTCTTTTTCATGAAATGAATTAAACTAGGAGTATTGAGCAGATCTCAGTGTCCTTGGAGGGAGGTTAGTGAGTGATATTGGAAACATGAGGAGGGAAATTAGTCATGCTCCATTTGTTTTGTGACCACCTTGCCATAGCACTTTATGATATCCATGAGATAAAACATATTCAAAGGACAAAATTGCTCATAAACCTGCTTCTGCAACATCAAAACTACTTACCCATCCTCTTACTCCTAACATTTTTTCTTCATTCTCCTTGGGTGCATTTGAACTAGCACACCCTGATTCTCTTCTTTTCTTTTAGCTGCCATCCTATCTAAATCTACCCTTATCTCTTCCAAGGGCCCAGATTAAACAGTTGGGCTCCTTTGCTTCTCTACCTAGCTACTCATCTGCCAAGCTTGAGCTATTTGGACAGACCTTTATTCTCTATTCTAAGACAAGTAAATGCAAATATGAACTTGGCCAAGATTAAGCTGTTTGGCCATTCATGAACCATGCTAAGAGTCAAGCAACTGTACATAGTGAAATTCTTCAAAAATGGAACAGTAGTGGCATTTGAACTAGCACACTTTACTGGTCTTTTGTTTGGGGTTAATTTATTTCATTTTTCTCTTGACCATTTCCTTCTTCTTGCCCTTTTATTTTTTTTTTAGGGCATACCCTCTTTTCATTTTTTAATTTTCTTCATTTGTCTTCAAAATATGGAAACCTTTGCAACATGGAAAGGATGAACATATTTGGCACTTCTCCAGTCAATCATGAAAAATGAAACCTATTGGTATAGGAACCTAACAATGGCTTTACTTGGGGATGGCTTTTCCTGGTGAAAAGTCAAGAACAATAGGTCAGATAGCCTTATGTACACCTCTTACTGCATTCTGAAATTTTCCTTTGCTATAACCAAACTATACACAGTACCTCGTAAAATATGCCCATCTCCTGATGATCTTATTCAGCTATTTGAATTTCTGTTTTGGATACTTTTTGTTCTCATATTTACAGTTCCCAAGTGTCCTTTTTCCAATTCCTGATGGACTAAAAGGTGACACAAAAAGGTGGGGCAGTTCTTTGACTTTTCCTCAAAATTTGCTGCATATTCCTTTCTATCTTATTGCTGTAATAAATTGCAGAAAGTAAACACTCTTATATACAAGTTAAAGTTCTGATATTTCAACAAAATGGATCAAAATAATGCTTCAGCATCCGACCATTGACTGGCCCACCTTCTGCCTCTGTATTATCCAGGCTTTTCAAAAAGTAGGTGTTGTTTCCTTGTGATGCCTGAATAGTATAAGGTCCCTTCCATAGGAAATCAAATTTCCCATGTTTTCCTTTATCTTCTCTCCTGGAGTCCCACTTTAAAACTTTGTCTCCAATATAAAAATCCTCTGCTTTAGTCCTTTTATCAAAGATCTTTTTAAGCTTTTCTTGTCAAACCTGAGCTCTTTGATAGACCTCCTCTCTAGTTTGCTGCAAATGAGTTGTTTGATTAATCCTTCTCTGAATATCATTAGGTTCTGCCTGTATTTATTGCAGCAACTTTATCACTGGGATTCCCAAAGAAGAAGGGAATACTGCCTCCATACCATAAACCAGCTCATAGAGACTTGTTCCAATGGATCTTTTAGTAGTCAATCTGTCTACCCATAGTGCATTGATAAGCTTTTTATGCCAGTTTTTCTTGTTCTCCTCTAAGACTTTCTTAATGATGTTGATCAGGCTTTTGTTGGAGGATTCAGCTAGACCATTACCTTGAGGGTAATAGGCTGTGGAATGGCCTAAAGTAATGTGGTATTTATGGAAAAAAATGATCATTCTCTTGGATTTGAAGGCAACAACATTATCTGTTATAATCTTTTCAGGACAGCCAAACCTAGACAAGATGTTGGTCTCTAAAAATTGCATGATTATTGAGTCATTGGCTTGCCTACAAGGGATAGCCTCTATCCATTTGGTGAAGTAATCAGTGGTAGTAAGGATCCATTTGTGTTGGCCAGAGGATGAAGGGTGGATTTCCCCAATGAAGTCTAAACCCCATTGTTGAAATGGTCTTTCAGTGGAAATGGGCTTGAGGGGTAGAGGCAGCAACTTCTTCTTGCCTTCAAAGATTTGGAATTTGTGGCAAGAAGTTACATATTTCTTTACATCAGCAAATAGGGTGGGCCAATAAAATGCAGCCCTTAGGATTTTATCAGTGGTTGATTTCCAATATGAATGTCCACCGCAATCCCATGCATGAAATTCTTTAAGTACTTTGTCAGTTTCTTCTTTCATTAGACAATTTAATAAAACACCTTCATGATTTTTCCAAAAGAGAGCATGATCTAAAACACAGAATTTGGAAGCTTTCATTTTCAAAAATCTTTTCTTAGTTCTGGATAATCCTGGAGGAGCTTGCAGGTTTAATAATAAAAAACACATGTCAGCATACCAGGGTGATTGTAAAAAGGCTTGATTGATCTGTGGAGTCACCATCTCCTGCTCATTATCTAGTTGATTTATGTCAAGGGCTTGAAAGTTGATTTCAGTCATAAGCTTGGCTAATCCTTGTCCTTTTATCAGCTTGGTTGGTTTGATTTCAATGTCATATTCTAGTATGGTAGCTATCCATTTGCCTCTTTTGCCTTCAATTCCCTTTTGGGTTAGGATGTCTTTAACAATAGTGTTGGGCACATAAGCAACCACATGAGAGTATAAGATGTAAACTCTAAAGTCCTTAATGGCCTTTACAAGTGCATATGCTTGCTTCTCCATGATTTGATATTTGAGTGGAGCATCTCTAAGTGCTTTGCTAAAAAAGGCTATGGGTTTTTCACATCCCTGGTCATCTTTTTGAAGCAAAACAACATCAATTGTATGTCCTGATGCAAATGAGAATATGATAAAGTCTTTATGAAAATTCGGGCTTGTAAGGACTGGTGTTTGAGTCAAAGCTTTTTTGATTTCTTCAAAGGCTTGTTTAGCTTCTATTGTCCACTTAACCTTGGAATCTTTTTTCAGCATGTTGTTTAGCAATCTTATTAGCTCGGCCAGATTTGGTATGAATCTTCTTAGAAAATTGATCTTCCCCAAAAAAGCTTGTAGTTCTTTGATGTTTCTAGGGTGAGGAACTTGCATAATAGCTTGTATTATGTCCAGATCAATTCTAATGCCTTCTTTGGAGATGATATGGCCCAATAATTTTCCTTCTTCTAGGCCAAACAATGGTTTCTTTGGATTCAGTGATATACCATATTTTCTGCAGATTAAAAATACTTGTCTGAGGTGATCTAAGTGTTCTTGATCTGATTTGGAGAATGCTGTAAGGTCATCTAGGTAAATGACTAAAAATTCATGGATTTCTTTAGCAAAAGCTATATCCATGGCTCTTTGAAAAGTTGCTCCTGCATTCTTGAGTCCAAATGGAATTTTTACATATTTGAAGGTTCCCCAAGGGGTTGTAAAAGCAGTTTTATCTTGATCATTAGGGTGCATTAGGATCTGATTGAAGCCTGAGAATCCATCCAACAGTGAGATCCTTGAAGCACCCACTACCCTTTGTAGAATGTGATCCATTTTGGGTAAGGGATAATTATCCTTTAAAGAGACTTTATTCAAATTTCTCAAATCGACACATAGCCTAATCTCCCCTGTTTTCTTTCTAGTGGGCACCAAAATTGAAACCCATTCTGAGAATCTGATGGGTGCAATAATTCCAGCCTCATACATCCTTTTGACTTCTTTCTCAATTAAAGGGAGGAGCACAGGGTTGATCCTTCTAAGTTTATGCTTGAAATGTTTTTGATTTTCTTTGAGAGGTATAGTGTGTTGAATGACAGATGTATCATAAGACTTTAGGTCCTCGTAGCTCCATGCAAAAACATCCTGAAATTCTTTAAACAGTTCAACATACTCTTTCTTTTGGTCAAATGGCAAATTTTTGGACACTTTTATGATTTTGGGATTTTCCGCAATTCCTATATTACAATCCTCAATTTCTGTGTTTAATGGCTGTATTTTAGGTTTCCTAGAAATGCCATTTGAGTCAAAAATATCTTCCAAAGGAGTGAGGCCTGTAGGTAAAAAATTATCCTTCAAATCAATCACTTCACATTCTGCTCCAATAACATCATCACGTTCTTTTTCTTCAAGTTCCTGTAAATCTGTTTTAGCAAACTTTGTTGGATGTAGCATTTGGTTATCTGTTTCAGCAGAAATATGTGTTTCAATTGTGTCTGTTTGATCATTTTCACTTATGGTGCTTGTATCTATTTTTATGCTGGAGAACTCTTCTTTGAAGGTCAGGAAATTATTGATTTGAATGTCACTAAATCGGTGATTAGGCTTGAATGGCAGTTTGCAAGTACTAGCAAAGGTTGCTAGACTGTGAGCATGCAAATTTTGATTCCTTGGAACTTTAGCAAGCTGAGATTTTAGGAAGGTGTTGAGAATTTCAATTGCTGCCCCTCTGTATGATCTCAGCCTAAGATCATTTGTGATAAAGTTACCTTTCATTTGTTGAATGATGAGATTAAAATCTCCCAAAATTGATATCCTAGCTGCACCTAGGCTTTTGATCACTTTGAGCCCAAGCAGGAGGGCTTCATATTCGGCCATGTTATTAGTGCATCTGAAATTCAATCTATATGCATGTCCTTCAGCATGGTCTTTTTTCATATTGTGTATCCAAATTCCTACCTCTGCTCCCAGCTTATTGACAGATCCATCAAATTCCAAATACCATAGGATTTCTTGTTTAGAGCTATTATCAGGAATTTTCAAGATTTGTTTAGTAGACAGATCTGGATCTTCATTTTCTTTTGGTCTTTCTTGTGTGACTGCTACATGATTGTTATCATAGAGTTTTTGAATATGAACTGTGGATTCTTCATCTAGGAATTCGTTCTGGCTTAAAGCCAAAATTTTAACATCAGTTGGGGTATGAATCTCAGTGTTGTACAAGTTGAAAGAACCCATGTCTGAATGCATAGAATAAATGGGAAAGTTTTGGGGTTTCTCTTGGCTACTAACCACATACTTCATCAAAGTTTCTCGGTATAGCCTCTTAGGTTGACCAAATACAGATATGGTGGCATAGGACATGTCAAGTTGCAAAGATCCTTGAAGCTTGGCACCCCAGGATCTAGATAATAACATTCCATATTTGGGTGGGATATCAACCACTACTACATCCATTAGAATTGTTTTAGCAGGGTATTGTACCAATGATACACACAGATCTTTAATCAATTCTAGGCATCTGACTTGACTAGAATCAAATGAGAATAGGTCTTTGTATGGTCGAGTTATGTCTAGTTCCAATTTTTCCATCACTGATTTGGGCATCAAATTATGGAAGGAACCAGAATCAAACATTGCATTGTGAAGTATCTTATCATGAATATTTAAGCTGACATAGAAAGGAGGAACTCCTCCATCTACAGAATTTCCATTTACTTCAGGACCAAATATAAGTTCTGGTTGGTCATCAAGGACATTCACTGCATCTCTGTTTTCTGGAATTTGTAGTGTCCTACTGTTTTGTTCTTTAAAAACTTCATGCCTAGCCAATTCAGACAGTGGAATGGCTATTTTTAACTTGCTTATTTCGGTCTCCAAATTGAAAGGTTTTTTTGTTTGTATTTTAACATTTCGGGCAGCAAGGTTATCCTTTTCTGCTGAGTTTTCTGTAATTGATTCTTTCATTGGAATATTATTATGAGCTGAAGTCACTTTTACACCATTTTCTAAAGGTTCCTCTATGATTTCTTCAAGAGGAAAAATAGGTGAAGGGTGCTGGTTTGATTTTTGTTTGGCTGAAACATCTTCAACGATTAGAGTATTTGGATAGGAAATTGGTTTAGGAATAGTTTGTATATGATGATCCTTGGGTTTGGTTTTAATAAGCTGTTTGATTGCTTTCTGCTTGGGATCATTAGGGATATCTATTCTCCTACTTCTCAAGTTATACTATTTATGAACTTCATATACAGCTGTGTCATACCCTTCCTTAAAATCAATGGATTCCCCTGATTGCATTTGAAACTGACCAAGAGTATGAGCCTCTTGATCTTCTTGAGTTAGGAAAATTTGTTGTCCACTATTGAGACCCATCAAATTGATTTGAGTATATTTCATGGGTTCACTAGAAGTTGAAGCCTTAGCATAGTTTTCTTGGAATGGAGGCCTGATGTTTTGGTTAGGACCAATTTTCCTGGTTTTAGAATTCTGATTCTTTCTGAAATTTGGATTTCTTGCAGTGTTGCTTGGTTGGCCATCCCATGATGATTTCCTCTCAATTGTTTCAACTCTGTCCCCAAGTTTGTCCATTCCTTTTATGATAACATCTAGTTTCTGTTCAAATGCAGAAGGTTCTTCCTTAAAAGTTGTTCTTCTTTCAGTTTTGGCCCTATTTCGTTTGGAAATGAGATTAGCTTCAACACTGACTGCTATACTCTGCATATCTTCTAAGCTTGGAGGAGCTCTCTCCCTGAGCTGGTAAGCCATATCGGAATCAAATCCATCAGGGAATTTGATCAAGGCCAAGTCTGGTGGAGGTCTAAGATTATGAGGAATAGCATTATAGACATTATTAAATCTGGCACAGTACTCTTGGACACTTTCTTGTGGTCCTCTTTTCAGGTTCTCATATTCTGATAATATGTGTAGGGGATCCTTCTCCTTTTCCCACTTGTTTAGGAAAGTTTGATAAAGGGCTTGTAGATCAGCAATTGTATTTGCAGGGAGGGCCCTAAACCAAGTCCTAACATCACCAATTAAGCTCTGGACAAAAATTTTCATTCTGACATCATCATCATCAATCTCATAATTTTCAAAATAGTTTTTCATTTTCTTTGTATGTTGTTGTGCTGTGTAAGTACCAACACCATCAAAATAGGTGATTTTGCTTTGGTAATATTGAGGCATAGCCCCTGGATTAGCAGGCAATTGCAGGGGAGCATATCGATTTGCCATATTAACAGATAAAAATGGGACAACTGGAAGCACAGGGATAACGACTGAGATAAGTGCTGTGGATGGAGGAGTGGCAAAGAGGTTTTGGAGTGATGATGGTGAAGTAGAAGAAGTTGCAGCAATGGAAGAAAGGACCTGTGATTTTCCAGCAGTAAGCTCAGCTTGGAAAGAGTTCTGCTGAGGTATGTCAAGGTTTAAATCAGCAGAATTTTCTTGATTTTCTCGGCTTCTTAGGCTCTTTGGGATCAAATTAGGATTTTCAAAAATAGCTGGAGGATTTGGATCTGGGTTTGATCTAGTGTAACGAGTTTTCTTCTTTGGAGCCAGCTTCTAAAAATATATTTTTTGTATTTTCTGGAAATATTTGAAATTTTGACAATATTTTGAAGGAAGCTTTTGAAATATAGGAGGTGTTGGGCTTTCCTCCAGGTATGTTTGAAACAAGGAAACTGATCAAATCTTTGAGACAACTGTTTTAAAGCCTAAAACTAGACTGGAGGTAGACTGAATTAGCTTTTATCTACTCCTGTGATTGCATAGCAAAAACAATTTCAAAGGCTACCTGGCTAACTTCAGGCTCCATCTGTAGTTTTAGAAACTAGACAGAAGTAACAAACAATCATTCAGCTCCCCAGTGGAGTCACCAATGATGTTATCGCTCAGGTTGTCCCCTAGGAAGATTCTAAGGAGGGGATACGGCCGAGGTAACCACAGACCAATCTTTTAGACACATACTCTAGCCAATATGCATCCAGAGAGGGCTCTCTCTTTAAAGTTTAGCTTTGTTTTGAGGTATTTTAGGCTAGTTATGATGTACAGGGTTTTGTTTTAAATTTGGATGGTGATCTTAGAAAAAACTGGGATGCAAGTCTAAACAGTTTATTCCATTGGGTAGATGGAGTCTGTGAGGATGAAATTCTGAGTGTGTTTTCTTTGGCAAAAGGTAATACTATAGAGCAAGATAATCAATCTTGGAGCAATTTTATAATCTGAAATAGATGGAATGAAAACCAGTGGGTGAAGGGCAGTTAAGAATCCTTCATCATGTTGGCAGAGGGAAAATGCATGAGTATTATCAAGGAGCAGTAAAGAATTCCTTGTTAATATTCAAATTGAAAGAATTAGTGGAAACATGAGCAGCTAAGAATTCATGTTTATGCTAACTATGCAGAAAACATAAGTAATAATAGAGATTGAACACAGAGTGTATTTAAACAAATTATGGGCTATTCTTTTTCTCCATTACTAAGATTATGAAAACATATATGAAGTTTGTAGACACAGAAAATACAAAACACAGGTTAGGAAAACTTATTGATCCATATAAAGACACAAGAATCCTATAGCATCACCAAGAGCATCAAATCCACATTCAGACGGTGCAGCAACAGTGAACTTCAACAGCCTTTGTATTAAAATTCCTCAGAGTTACAGCGCAGTCCAGAAGAGATATCACCAACCACAAATACATCTCACGGGGAGGCATTTATACAAAAAAGAGTTACAAAATATCTTATGGAAAAATATCCTGCAATAACTTCATCCATCTACTTTTACAAGGAAATAAATTCCATTGGAAACAGGGAAAAATGAATGCAGAAGTAATTGCTGCTGTGCTGGTCGCTTTAATTGATCATATATGTTTGACTTTTACACCTAGTGAGTCGGCTGATAGACTTTCTTTTATTAGCTTTGCGGCCCTTTCATCTGTGCCTCATTCCGCTTTAATGCATTTTGGCGTGACTTCCTTCCCCTGTTGTTTTCATTTTTTATGATATGTGGCACGTGTATTGAATTTGATTGAATGCAGATGATCAAAAAGAGAAATAAAACTACATTGGTAAAACCTCTAACATGCTCTGCCACCATTGGTTTGTTGGCAATTGGTGCCTCTGAGCTTTATCAATATTTCATTAGCTTCAGTATACCTGTAGAAATTGGGCTGGACTTCAAAAATATGTGTTATTTCATGCTCAATATAGAACATATTTTCCAATTTGTCATATAAGCTCTGTCCAGAGTGAGGTGCTATGTCTTCTGAAGTGCTTGATGATGCTGTGATATGATTGGCAACATATGTATTCACCCTGTGAGCATATTGTTCATGTGTCAACAGTCTCTGATTACTGGTTAACAAACTGGGTAGACCCTTTTGCTGCAAGACTGTAAACTTTTCTGTAAAAGCATTTATTTCCATCTGCATTTCTTGACATTTTCTCTCCAGATTCTGTATAAAATTCCTCATGGTTAGCACTTTTTTAATTGTCAAAACGGTACCTGTTCTGTCCCTGATATCTAGAGCTGCTAGTTGTTCTTTGGTATGAATATTAAAAAAATGAATTAGTCTATTGGCCTGTTCGGGCATGTTTCCCAATGATGCTCTGGCCTTTTGAATCTCTACTTGAGATATTTCTATCAATTCAATTTGCTCATAGATAGTCTGTATTGATCTCCATTGATCAGTGATGGACTGGCCAATCTTAGTCCACAAAATTGTTTTGATTTTTGATAGAGGTTTATGAAGAGCAAGATCTTTCTCCAAAGATTTTACCTTATTTTCCAAGGCCTTTACCTCTCTTGTTTTTTCTACCACAATTATTTTAGATTTATCATAGCTTACCTCTAACTTGGCCAGTTTTTCTTTGGCTTCTTTTAGCTCTGCCATTTGGAGTTCTAACTCCTTTATTGCCTTCATCATCTCTTCCATGCTCATGCTAGTATTTGGTACTGTTGTTGTTGCTGCTGCTGAAGCTGAGGTACCTGTTGTTGATGCTGGGACAATGGGAGGGATTGCTGCTGCAACTGTGTGAGGGGCAGTGGCAACTGTTGGAGCTGTTTCAGGTGGCTGGGAGGTCGACTCTACCTGCTTGGCTTGTAATGCTTTCTCCAATTCTTGCTCCGTTTCAGTTAGCCTTTGATTCATCTTTATCAACAAATCCATCATGTCTTCTTCTGCCTTTTCTTGTGCAAGTTCTGTAGTTTGTGGGTGCATAGTAATGGGCAGCTTCAATTGCTTCCTAAGTGCAGCAATATCTTCTTCCTTTTTCTTTATCAGTGCTTTGATTCCCTTGGCATCCTTGGGATCATGTCCCAGCTCAATAATAATTTCTTCTAAGGTCTTTATTCTGTTGTCTTTTGCTAAAGAAGATATTTTTTCCAAATCTAATTGGGCAGATGTATTGCTTAATGAATCCTGCAATTTGTGGGCCAACGTTGCCTTATCTGCCAATGTAGAGTAAACCATTTCACCCGTCTGTTTGTGGAGCTCAATCTGGTCCATTGGGTGTATGTCTTTGGAAAGGACCTCTAGATTTGTTCTTATATAGTCAGCTGCTGACTGTAGTTGCTGAAATTTAGGTCTAAAATGACTTAAGATCATTTTTTCCTCCTTAATGTCATATGCAACCATTAGTATTTGCTGTTTGGAGGGTGTCATTTTGAGAAATTGATCATAAAGCTGTAGTCTCAATGGCTCATTCTGGGCCTTAATGTCCATGAATGTTCTTTTAATATCAGAACGCTGCTTACTTTGCGGCCTTGAGGAGGAAACTTCCATACTATGTCGCCTCTCCATTTCCTGCCTGTGAGAGCTGGTGGATGTCTGTTGGCTGGTTGCTCTCTCCTCTCTTGGACTCTCTGTGATTTCTTCAACAATTTCCTCTTCAGGTAGAGGATCTACTCTTTGCCTTTTGGCCTTTTGCTGCTCCGTTGATCCACTTGCAGGTGTGGTCTCTTCTCTGTCCCTTTTCTTGCTTCTTTCCTCATTGAGAGGAGTCTGTAATGTTGGTACTTCAGGTGCCTTTATCTGCAGTGAAGGGGATTGCCCTTGAGCTTGTTCCTTTGATGTTTTTGGTGGATTTGTCATCATGCGCTGCTCTGAGTCCAACACCTCTTTTCCCTTTGATGTTCTAGCAGTTGGTGTAGTGCTTTCTTGGGCCGGTTGCTGTGAAGTTGATTTCTCTGGGTGGCAGACTGTGTAATGGAAATGTCGCTTTGAACGTGAAAAAGCACACAAAATTTGAGCAGAAGAAACAAAGGAAAATGAACAAAAACTGACATTTTACACCTTTTTAACAAAAAATTTGATTTTGGCGTGTTTTGGCGTGCTTTGGTTGGGTGATGTCAGCATGATGTGAATGCTTGTCGCGTAGCGAGTTGACGTGGTAGTGACATGGCAGCAAAGGGGTGGCGATGTAAGTAGGCAACATGGTGGTGACATGGTGCTGACGTGGGTGCGACGTCAGCTGATGAGGCAAGGGTGACATCATCAGGAGGCAGCAGGGCGGTAAGCGATATTCCCTGCACCGCCTTTGGGCCAGTGTGGTATTGGAGGGGGGGGGGGCTCCGATCACGCCGTGAAGTTGACACCTGTCTTCTGTAAGGCGGCAATACCGCCCATCCCCTGGATGCTATTAATCGGTGATCGGAGGGGTTCCGATATCGCCGAGAGCCGTCGGATTTGCGCGCGATGATCGAACGGTGGGCGGCGAATGAAGCTGGCGGGCGACTATGGCGTGGGTCCCACCACATAAATCAACGTTTTTATATGTTTTGCGGGGTATAAAACTTTGGTTATCGGGGTTATTATATGGTTTATGTTGGTGGCTTTGGTTATTTGTTTAACCAAATGTTTAAACAAATCCCGATGGAGCGCGTGGAGGGTTGTTATTGGCCCTGGATGGACCAACAACTCCCGACAAAAATTAAAATATGGCCATAACTTTAGCCGAGGGTAGGGATATTTTAGAAACTTAGGGTTTTATGTATTTACATAATATGGGAAAGGGGTTTTGTTAGGGATTTAATATAACAGGATTAGTATGTTAATATGTGTTTAGAAGGGAAGCGCTAAGTTGTAGAGTTAGGAACTTAGGCTTAGGGAAATGAGAGGGTTTTTTGAAGCAGAGTTGAATAGTTTAGGCTTAGGAGAAAATCAATATTTTACACAAGAAATGTGGCTTCTCTTCCTAAGTGAAAACATAGTTTTCACTTAGTCTTTTTCATGAAATGAAGTAAACTAGGAGTACTGAGCAGATCTCAGTGTCCTTGGAGGGGGGTTAGTGAGTGATCTTGGAAAAATGAGGAGGGAAATTATTCATGCTCCATTTGTTTTGTGACCACCTTGCCATAGCACTTTATGATATCCATGAGATAAAACATATTCAAAGGACAAAATTGCTCATAAACCTGCTTCTGCAACATCAAAACTACTTACCCATCTTCTTACTCCTAACATTTTTTCTTCATTCTCCTTGGGTGCATTTGAACTAGCAAACCCTGATTCTCTTCTTTTCTTTTAGCTGCCATCCTATCTAAATCTACCCTTATCTCTTCCAAGGGCCCAAATTAAACAGTTGGGCTCCTTTGCTTCTCTACCTAGCTACTCATCTGCCAAGCTTGAGCTGTTTGGACAGACCTTTATTCTCTATTCTAAGACAAGTAAATGCAAATATGAACTTGGCCAAGATTAAGCTGTTTGGCCATTCATGAACCATGCTAAGAGTCAAGCAACTGTACATAGTGAAATTATTCAAAAATGGAACAGTAGTGGCATTTGAACTAGCACACTTTCCTGGTCTTTTGTTTGGGGTTCATTTCTTTCATTTTTCTCTTGACCATTTCCTTCTTCTTGCCCTTTGATTTTTCTTTTAGGGCATACCCTCTTTTCATTTTTTAATTTTCTTCATTTGTCTTCAAAATATGGAAAACTTTGCAGCATGGAAAGGATGAACATATTTGGCACTTCTCTAGTCAATCATGGAAAATGAAACCTATTGGTATAGGAACCTAACAAGATCTAAAACCCTAATTTCAGGATCAACACGACCCTGACACTAGCAACTCGTGCTGATCGCTAGTTGAACTATACTAGCCTCGCGATGCCAATACGTTTTTTTCTTGGATACCCATGCTGATCCCTAAAAGTGAAGTTTTCCTAATGAGGACAAGAAGCTTTGTGATCTAGAGACTTCTATAATGACGAGCTGGAGGTTTTTCAATGTGGACGTGGTCGAACTCTCCCAATTTTTCCCTTTGATATTATCCCTATGAGCTATCTCCTCGAGATGAGGCCCCTCCCCTATGTTTGGATAGATCCTAACTCCCTCTCCTTGCCTATATATTCATCCTCCCCCATTCCCAAATGGTTGGTCTTTGGCTATTTGCACCCTTATGCTGAGGTAGTGCTTACATGCTACTCATTTGGCTTGGAGAAGGAGTGTTTGGAGAGCTTGAGCTTGGACTTGGACATTCACTCAAGGAGAGCTTATTTACATCAAGGCTTGGTTGTATGCTTCCTCCTTTATTTCATTAATATATACAACAACTGGTTCACTTTCCATAAATGTTTGTGTTAATGCATCATTTATCTTAATGCTCCTTGATCTGTTAAGTGGATTACTTTCAATTATGCTAGTTTTAATTGTATGATTTGTTATGCCTTTGATCTCTTGTGTAGGAATTCAAATGTTGTGAGCAATAGAGATGAGCCTGAGGTGTAAGTTATTCAAGGTCTTCAATGAAAGAGTACGCTATAGCATCAGAACGAGGAAAGCCATCTTCCACTTCTCTCATTTCGATTGTAATTTAGGAAAGTGTCCTTGTAGATTGTCATGTAGGTTGTTAGTCCCACTCATTGGGCTAGAGGGATTGTCTTTGTCCATAGAGAGGATTTGCCTAGACAACAAGGAGTTACCAACGAGTTTCATGGACTTGCAATTTCATCTTCTAATTCACCTAGTAGATGAGGTTGAATTAGTTGGGGTTGTTCCTTTTCATTGGATGTTCTTCTTAGAGAGGTACATGAAGAAAAAAAAGATTTTATTCGATAAAGGGAAGAACTTGAGGGGTCTATCGCAGAGGGGTATATATCGTATGAATATTTCTATTATGCCAGTGAGTACATCAAGCATATCGATAACACACCAGGTGCAACAATTTGGAACAACAAAAGGGATGAAGACAAAAGAGAAGGGGAACTTCTTGAAACGAGTGGAAAGAGGTGCATGCGAAAGAGTAATCGTAGGCTTATCATTTGTCAAATTACTACACAATAACTATTCACACTGAACTTCATATTAATGCATATTTTGATCTCACACACACACATATATATATAATATAATACTATTGGTTTGATTTCATTGAGAAATTCATAAATTGAAGCCATTAACAAATTCATTCTTTACAATATGGAAGCGAAACAACCTTGGGTCACATCGTACTAAGAGAAGATGAGGAAATGAGACAGTGACAGGAAATAATTCAAATGGTTGAATGGTAGAAACATGATTTATACTCATTATTTAAAAGAAAATATGCCAATGACATGCCCTGATAGTTGGGTTGCTGATCAAGTCAAAGAGAAATATGGTGCATCTGGTTGTTACCCGCGTGCTGAAGAGGATGCACTAAACATAGGGATTATGTGCAACAACCCGGTACTTATATTCTCTTTTTGTATAGTTTTTTTTTTTGAACTGAAACGGGTATATTTTATTATAGGGGTTTGGTTGGGCCGGAGCCTAAACAACCAAAGTTACACAACATTTCCATACATCTTAATTCAGCTTGATCTACTCTTTAACTTGAATTAAGGAATGCATGATAAGATAGGGTTATTGTCATTAATATTGAGATCTCTCGGTGCTAGGAGACATCCTTTGTTTGCCATTACATCTGCTTCACTATTCGAGCGTCTGAGAATGTGGAGAATTTTGAAGGAAGCGAAGTCCTCCAGAATGATCTTTAACCTTTCCAGAGACTTGTTGAGGATGGCGTTATTGAACTGGTCCTTCAAGTTGATCTTCTTGATGAGAATTTCTGAATCTCCGAACAATTGACATTCTTTAATGCCTATATCACGGACAATTTGGCATAATTTTGTGAGTCCAAGAAGTTCTACCTGGTTGTTTGTACGAGGACCAAGCCCCAACAAAAGCAGTCTTTTCTAGAGTTGTCCGGGGAGTAGATGACTCCACTAGCCCCCGCAGCCCCAGGTTTACCCTTGGAGGCACCGTCAAAGAAGATAGTAGTTTTATTTTGGGACCTCCACCATACTTGAAAGGTATCATCTGGTTCTCTAATTCTCCAAGGTGGATTGGGAAGGGGGAGGATTTGGGCATTGCCTTTAGGGTGAGAGCTATGGAGATTCAGCCAATTCTTTTCAGGGGGGGGGGGGAAGAGGAGTCTGATTTATGAGATTGCAGTAGAACAAATTCAAGGAGAAGGGCTTTTGCCTTGGCAGCTGATTTTGCAGGATTGCAAGGAGCGTTGTTGAAGGTCAAGTCGTTCCGGGCAAGCCAGATTTCCCAACACACAAATTTGGTGATGGAGAGCCAAATGTGGTACCAGAGTGAATTGATGGGGATATTATGAGGATAGATTTGGAACCAAGAGGAGTAGAGATCAGCCACAGAGCTACGCTAGGGAGGGTGAACCTACAATCCGAGAAGAATTAAATTCCAAATCTCTTTGGCAAAATGGCAATCTATGAACAAATGAGAGGTTGTTTCTCCAGCATTTCTGCACATTGTGCATCTGTGTGGTCCTGAATATTTCTTTTTAACAAATTATCTTATGTTAGCTGTTTGTTGTGCATGAGGATCTAGATTTTTTTTTTTTTTACTTTGGCCGGTGATGTTCCAAACCTGTTTCCAAATGGTGGGAGAGCGAAGTTTGTCTTTTTTTGGCTGTAGGGCAATATATCCCATTGCTGGGGTATAAGACCAAGAGTCGCCCCATCCCCAGCTGTCTGGGCTGTCACGATGAATAGGGGCAACATTGATGAGAAGCAGTTTGGGCAATTCAAGTTAACTGTGTAGATGCGCTGGCACGATTGGGAAGTCCTAGTCAAACCAATTCCCACTATTGTCCCACGCAAAGATGTCAAACAGTTTATGAAAACCTGCTTTAAGGAGCCAGCCACTTAGCTCTCGGATCTCGTCATGGGAATTGAGAGGAGCACAATTCATTATGCGGTCTTCCCACAATAATTTTTTTTTGCCATTGACAGGTATGTGGTACAGATGATTCTTGAAGCTGCTGATACTATTTCTGTAAAGATTCCATGTTTGAGTGCCTGTGGGAGTATTGTCTGCTGATAAATGCCTGAGAGAGATCCCCTATGCATATTTGGTCGTGAGCGTTTCGCTGACAAGATGTGAAGGGCCACAGTAGATTTTCCAAAGGAGCTTGCATCCAAGTGCGGGATTATAGAGAGCTGGGTCTCTGATCTGGGGTCCTTCGTCCACTATTGGCACTTAACAAGATCCCAATTTGCCAAATGCAGTTTTCTGTGATTGCCTTTGCCTCCTTTCAAAAGAAAATCTCTCAAAAGACCAGAAATTTGTTCCATGATATGTTTCGGTGCAAGAAGGAATGAGGCATGGTAGATGGGGAGGGAAGATAAAACTGATTGTAATAAGACAGTTTTCCCTCCCTTGGTAAGCCAGTAACCTCCCCAGGAGATGATCTTGGCTTTAATCTTGATGATGATGCCATGCCATAGAGTTCTATTATTGACTCCAAATATGAGAGGTAAGCCAAGATATTTGATGCTGTCCCAATGAGCAAAACACTCAAAGCCAAGAGTTTGAGCTATGTTGTTAAGACTATGTTGGTTCACATTCCATCCATAGATTAAACTCTTTCTATCATTTATCAGTGCTCCTGAGGCTCTGCAATAACTTTTTAGAATCGTGTCAAAGGAGGTAGCTATTCTGATAGAGGCTCCGCCTACTAGGAGAGAGTCATCTGCAAAGAGTGCATGATTTATAGGCTTTAGAACATTCGAAGTTCGAATTCTGGGGAGTCCACCATTGTTCACTTCTGTAGCAAGCTTTTTGCTGAGAGAATCCGCCATAAGAATATACAGGAATGGGGATAACGAACAACCTTGCCTCAAGCCATGATAGACTTGGAAGAAGGATGCTGGGCGGCCATTGACCAAGGGAGCAATCCAAGGATTTGTGATGCGGGCTTTGATGACATTGATAAATTGAGCAGGGAAGCTGAAGGATTGGAGAACTTGGGGGAGGAAGGAGTGATTGAACCTGTCGAAGGCATTGGCCATGTCGAGCTTGATCAACATCCCTTTTCTTTCCTCTGTTTACTGGAATGGATAGCTTCCTGAACTTGAATGATGTTATCCAAGATGTGCCTGCCTTTGATGAAACCCCCTTAGGGACTAGATATTAATTTGTCAAGTAGGGGTTTGATTATATTTGCAAGGATTTTGGCCAAGATTTTGTAGGAGGCATTACATAGGGAGATAGGCCTAAACCTGCCAAAAGTTTCCAGATTGACCTCTTTTGGGATTAAAGCTATGAAGGTTGAGTTGATGCCTCCCCCAACCTTAGTTTTGCTGAAAAATCCATGTATCATTTTCAGCCGATCTATTTTGATGAGCTTCCAACAGATTTTGTAGAAGTGAATTGTGAAGCCATCTGGCCCAAGTGCCTTGTCTGATTCCATTGCCCATATAACTTTGATGATTTCTTCTTCAGATAGAGGTTTCACGAGAGTTTGATTGTCCTCTTGATTGATGAGATGGGGGATGTTGGAGAGGAGGTCTTCAGTGTCTTCTAAACTGCCTTCATTCCCAAGCCCATAAAGATTTTTGAAATGATTTTCAGTTGCTGTTTTAATTTGATCAATCTTATTGCAGACTTGTCCTTCTTCATTCTCGATCTCAGAGATATGGTTTCGAGATAGGCAGGCTTTGTACTAGCGATGGAAGAATGAAGTGTTTTGATCTCTTTCCTTAAGCCACATACTATGAGATTTGAGTCTTCAGAACTCTTCTTCCCGTTCGAATGAGTGGTGGGTATTTCTTTGATGAGCAACCTCTTTATTTAGAATTTTAGGGGTGATGTAAAGACCTTCCATTCCCATTTGTGTAGTTTCCAATAGCTGAACTTCTTCATTTCTCTGATGGGAGAGGGATTTGGGGAGGTTTCTTAGCCACTCTTTTAAGGCTTTTTTGGTGGCCTTTAGTTTTTGCTCCCAAACATAGCTTGGGGATCCATTGATAGGGGTGTCCCATGTAGATTAAATCATGTCTAGAAAGCCTTCTTTTTCAATCCAAAGAGGACTAAATTTAAAGGGGATTGGTCCAAGATCATCCTCAAGAGCCATGAGGAGTAGAATTGGCTTATGGTCCGAGGTGAGTTTGGGAAGAATTTTTGTAGATATAAGAAGATTTTCCAGTAACAAGGAGCTTTGTAGCAGGGACCTATCCAACCTGGCAGATATGTGGTCAGTCCCAGTTCTATTATTGGACCAAGTATATTTGCCTCTTATCGGGGCAAAATCTAAAAGGTCCCTCTGCTACATTAATTCTTACAACAAAGGCAGCAATTGGTCTCTGGTGTTGTTTCCCCCCGATTTTTCTTTTGGCTTCATGACTATGTTGAGATGTCCACCCAAGATGATGTTGTTGGGGGAGTGGAGGTCTAAAAATTCGGAGAGAGAGTTCCAACATTCTCGTTTTCCAACATAAATGACAGGAACATAGAGATTGAATAGGGCTATAGTTAACTTACTTTCTAGATGCTTAAGCTTGGTAAAGATCTAATGCTGGGTCTCATGAGAGTTAAGCAAGTGGAAGTGATCTTCAGACTAGAGAGTTGCAATACCTCATGAAGTTCCCCTCGAGATGACTGCTTTGCCTGCATTCTTCTTCCATTTAGACTTGTTGATATCCATAAGGGCTTGCCCTTCAATTTTAGTCTCTTGGAGTAGGAGGATATCTGAGGGCTCCATTTTCCGCAGATCTTTGACAGCTTCAATTTTTGGTTGGGTCCCCAAACCTCTGCAATTCCAAGAGACTATACACATTATTTACCTGGCGAGGGATTTAGGATTCCTCCCTTGGAAGGTCTTGCTCTAGTGATTCTACCGATTGTCATTTCTATTGTGGATTGGCTGCCTTGCATTTTTAGGCATTCTGCCTCCTCTTCTTTGACTACTTTGTGAGGCTTCCTGCCTGCTCTCTTCGAGGGATTCTCATAGATCTCTTCCTTTGAGGAGTCAGAGGGTTCTGCCACTTTTTCTTTGTTATATCTACATACAAGGGGATGGAGGGGCTACCCTGAGAGGCACCAAGCGAGGCAACGCCAACTCCATCTTTGTTAGCTTGAGGATCTTCAATCTGAGCCGGAGTAATCAGATCTACTTTTGGAGGATGTGGTGAAGAGCTTCCTTTGGGATTTGGGTTCTCATTCGGGGCCTGGGGGTTCCTTTTTTCATTTCCATGTTCTTCCGAGTTGTTCCCCTTGTTGGGTCCTTTCACAGTTGCTTTTGCATGTCCATTTTTCTGAACTGAGGTCCACTGTTCTCCCTTCGATTTATCACTCCGTTCTTTAGTTTTTTTCTTGCAGTATCGCACAAAGTGTCCATAGCCATGACAGTGTCTACATTTAAAAGGAATCTGCTCGTAGTCCAGCTCTTGAATGTGAGACCATCCGGCGACCGTGAGTTTTATTGCTTCTGGTAGTCCTTCTTCCATATCTACTTCCACGCATATTTAGGCACAGGAGTACTGGTCTTTCTTGGCAGCCTGATCGATGTATTTACCAAGGGAGTTGCCAATGATCTGGAGAGATTTCTGATTCTAGTAGTGCAGGGGAAGGTGGGGAAGTCGCACCCATACTGGGACCGCAGTGGGAACATCCTGGGTCGGATCAAAGTTTGGAGACTATTTTTTTAGATATAAGCCTTGCGGCCCCATGAAATAGGGCCCATTCCTGAAGATGAGGCTCCGATCCTCGGTAGATTCAAACACGAACACGAAGAAGCCCTTGCCTACAAAATAAGATTTGATACCTTCCTTAATCAACGGGGACCAGTTTCTCTTGATCCAGTCTTCAATTGATTTGGGCGAGGGCCAAAGTACAGTAAACTGCCCTATGAGGCCTCGATCAGCAAGATTCAGTGCTGAGCGGCAAGTTTCTTCCACAGGGAGGGCCATCGTGGGAATGCAGTCCTTCTTTTTTACAAATTTCTGTTGCTGTGCTGAAGGGGGCCGTTTGCCACATGCAGCCACCATCTTCTGGAAATCGAGGACTTCAGGAGGGAGAAGTTGGGGGGGGGGGGCTTCGAGTCCCCGTCGCTAGTCATGGCTGCCTGGGAGGGTGCGCAGCTGCTCAGCTGCATGCATGTGTAGCGTAGTAGCTCGAGGGAGCTAGGTCAAAAAAATTCTAACTATTAGACTTTTTTCGAAGTTTTATCTTTTTGTATAGTTTTAATTTCCTACTGCACCTTTGAATTGTAACGTACACACACACACACACACACACACACATATATTTTATATTTTTAATTATGTTAGGGTTTTTAGACACATGACACTTGATTTTTTCACTTTTTTATAGGTGCATTTGTTCCCATCTATGTCAACATATGGACATCATTTTTGCATGGAGGATGTCGATGATGGATGCATGACACAAGACTGTGGAGTGGAAGCCAAGCTCAACCAATCTAAGCATGTTAGCCATCACGATGAAAACCTAATGCAAGGGACATTAGGTTATGTTGGAAAGATGCACAAGATCATTCAAGTGGACTTCTCTTTATTCCAATGTGTTAGTTTTAGGTGCAAGTGGTGGGACACCTTTTGTTAGGTCCCTATACTACTAGTGTATCCCCTTATTGTTATTAGTGCAACCCCTTATGGTATTGTTGTTCCAATGTAGTCCCCATGTTGTTATTATTGGGTCCGTAGAAGCCCACTATTGTTATTGTTGTGCCCTTACATTATTATTGTTATGTCGGCTCTAATTATATTATGACCCCTTAGACCCCTATATATATAAATGAGGTCTTGTCATTTGTATCATCCAATTATTCATTTGTGTAATGTAAAGGAGGTTCCCCCCTCGAAGAGGCTAATTTTGAAGTCGTTGATCTATCTTTTCTTCTATTTTGTGAGCATAACATGTGGTATCAAATGTTAGGTTCCTATACTATTAGTGTAGCCCCTTATTGTTATTAGTGCAACCCCCTTATGGTATTGTTGTGCCCATGTAGTCCCCATGTTGTTATTATTGTGCCCATAGAAGCCCACTATTGTTATTGTTGTGCCCCTACAATATTATTGTTATGTAGGCTCTGATTATATTGGGACCACTTAGACTCGTATATATAGAAAGGAGGTATTGTCATTTGTATCATCCAATAATTGTTCATTTGTGTAATGTAAAGTAGGTTGCCCCCTTGAAGCAGCTGATTTTTAAGTCGTTCATCTATCTTTTCTATATTTTTGTGAGTTGGTTTCATAACATTTGGTATTAGAGCTTTGGATTCTAGGGTTTCGCTGCTCCAAACAGGTCATCGTGGAATTTTTGCTATAAATTTTTCTCTACGAAGTTTCAGAAGCTAAAAAAAAACCCATTTGAGCTGAATTCTTTCTGAACCACGAGTCCAAATTTCACATCTTGTCTTGCTATATTTTTGGAGCTATGATCTGAGGAAGTTAGGGTTTTTGCAAGATCCATAACTCCATCTCAAACATGCCATCGTGGAATTTGCGCTATAATTGTTTTTCTACGAAGGTTCAGATTCTGAAATTTAAACCCATTTGAGCCAAAATCTTGGTGAAGCTCGAGTCTGAATTTCAGATCTTGTTTTGCTATATTTTTGGAGATACAGTCCAAGACATTTAGGGTTTCTGTAGGCTCTCGAATTACATCCCAAACATGTGACCTTGGGAAAATTGTCATAAATTTCTCTCTGAGCATCATATTGAAATTTCGTAAGAAGTTATAGAAAGAGGACAAACTGTACTTTTCTGTATATTGTTTTTAGGTCCGAAGTTTGAAACAGTGACACATGGCACTTCATACAATTTTTCTCTACTGAACAGTTTATAATCAGGTCATCATAGGAGATTTGGCATAACCCTTTATTGAAGAATCCAATATTGACCAGATTGGTGGGGTTAGAAATAGGACTCATAGGGATACCGCAGGCCAAAATTTCAGAACTTGAAGATCTGAAATTACAGAGTTACAATCGTTTAAATATCGAGCTCCTAAAAGCAAGAAAAATAATGGCTCGAATCAAGAAAATAGAAACATCTAGTAAGCAAAATTGGATGGATGATTTGAAGAATGTGATTGAAGCTAAGATAAATAGTTTAATATGTGCCATGGAAGCTAATATCAATGGTATGGAAGTAGATTTGAATAAAGGCATGGAAGATTTGAAGAAAGACATGGAAGATTTGATGTAAAGTGGGACAAAGCTACTACAAGAAAGGCCTCCTAATGATGAAAGGGTAGTAGAGGAAACTCATGATGAGAAAAAAATAAATGTTAATCATGATTTCATAGAATCTAACATTGGATTGAAGACCCACCATATTCCAAAGATTGATATGAGGAAGTTTGATGGCAAGGATTCCATAACATGGATACTAGAGATGGAGAAATATTTTGATCTACATGATGTGCTATTGTTACAAAAGGTAAGTATTGCAAATGTTCCTCAAGCAAGCTAAGAAGGATAATAAATTATCACCAAAGTACTATGGTCCTTATAAAGTGCTGCAAAAGATTGGTACTATGGCATACAAATTGCAGCTTCCTGCATCTTCCCAAGTGCCCCCAGTTTTCCATGTTTCATGCTTAAAGAAAGTTATAGGTGACAAGGTCCCCGTTCAAACAATATTGTCAGAACTTAACAAGGAAGAAAAAAATCATATTTGAACTTGAAGCAGTCACGGAAACAAGAAACCAACAACTAAGAAATCGATTAATTTCAGAGTATCTCATCAAGTGGAAGAACTTACCCGCTGAAGATTCCACATGGGAGGATGAGAATTTTATACAGAAGCATCCAGAACTACTCAAGCGTTGAGGACAACCACTTTTTGAAGGAGAGGGGCATGTTAGGTCCCTATACTACTAGTGTAGCCCCTTATTGTTATTAGTGCAACCCCCTTATGGTATTGTTGTGCCCATGTAGTCCCCATGTTGTTATTATTGTGCCCATAGAAGCCCACTATTGTTATTGTTGTGCCCCTACAATATTATTGTTATGTAGGGTTTGATTATATTGGGACCACTTAGACTCGTATATATAGAAAGGAGGTATTGTCATTTGTATCATCCAAGAATTGTTCATTTCATTCATCTATCTTTTCTATCTTTTTGTGAGCTGGTTTCATAACACCTTTGATCAAAATAATGTAAATGAATATCATGATAGTGGGCTGATATCTATCAACTCTAGAAAGATGTGGGATGAAGTTAGGGAGCCTTATGTTTTCCCAAAACGTTGCAACCAGGTTTTTTTTTTTTACCCAAACGTGTTGGATAAGGATCATTGGTTCATATTAAGGCACGACCCTATATCAAAATATATTTTTGAGAACAATAGTGTTATCATGCCAAGTGAGGAAGATAAGGGTCATGACAATGGAGAGTGATACGTACTTGTGTTATTTCATCATTTATACTATTGTTGTATGTTTTTATTGTCATTATTTTGCTAATTATATTATTTTTTTATTCATCTTGTGGCATTTTGTAATATAATTGGTAAGATTCACAAACTTTTTTACACGTTTTTTTGCAATGGAAACATTTTTACAGTACTTAAAACTAAGTATTTCCAATTGTGTACATTATCTATGATAATAAGGATTCAAGGTCACAATCCTTCTCAAATAGGAACATATCAAGTGCACCGAATTTTTGATGTTGATTAAGAGACATTTGTTTGACTTTCAAATGGACTTGGTGATGCATTTTTGTTTCCTATTTAGATTATGTGAAATAAATATCTATTTTTTTAATGTATTTATAACTAAATGATTTAAAGTAGACATGTCTTTATCATTGTGAACATGATGTAATATTAGCAAGGACAAATGTGGAAAACATGAATTTTAGTGACTATCTCATGATAAGTATGTGGAAAAAATAATATTTTTTGAGTTGTTCATTAAGAAATAATCAAATACATTATTTGTCAAAAGTTTAAATCTAATATATTATCATTTTTGTGTTATCTAAATCATATCTGTTATTAAAAATAGTTAAATTTAAACCAATACAATAGCAAACAAGGCCGCATAGCTAGCGTTTCCTGCTTAATTATTGAACTTTGAAAATATGAATTAACTTTCAAATTTGAACAAAAGATTAACGTGAAGTTATTTTATGTCAGTTACATTAATTGCTTTTATTGATTGGGTAAATCAATAGATTTAGTATTTTTATTTAATAATAATAATTTTCTTGCATAAATATTTTTTTAGTTATAACTGGATTCGTTTAGAATTCATTGCGTTGTTAGTTGTGAATTTTGTTTTATGGGTTTTTTTATATGGAAATGTGAGTTTTGTTCAGATTTTTTTTTATATGGAATTTATATATATGTACTCAAATACACATGATTTAATGGATAAATAGTGGACCATACTATTAATTATTGTTTAGTTACATTCTACTTTTAGCTCAGTTGTGAACATGGTATCACCTAGAGTTGTCTAGTTACATATTTGTTTGGTTTGATATTAATGTGAATGTAGAATACAATGTTTATTGTGAACGGATAATTAAAACATGTTTTGGATTCCTAATGAATTACATTCTCATTTGAGTTCAATTTTGAAGATGATATTACTTACTCGTAAGGTTATGAATTCGTTTTGATGTAACCGTGAATAGGTTTTCAGTCTTATTGGGTGGTTGTATTATACTTTGTTTTAGCAGGTATAATAAAAAAAACACGTATACTTATACTTTTTTTCATTTAATTTTGAATCTAAAATAAATTAATGATTGAAAGTGGTGGGCATTAATGCACCTAGCATTAATACACCTACTATCGATTCTCGATCCATAATTAAATCAAAATTACCTAAATAATTTTGAATGTTAAAAAAAATAATGAATATAATATTTTATATAAAATAATATAAATTTATCGTCAATATCGAACTAATTAACCCTAAATGCATTAAAGAATGATCTATACGTTAACGTTGCCACATCAGGTACAATAGCAAGACTCTTTCTACTTTGTGTAGTTGTGTAGAATTCAATCAAAATCGAGAAATTAAAAGTGTGGCTTCGTCTTAAATCTTCTTTATAAAAAAATAGATATAATTTTCATACAACTAAATTATTATTACAAAAGTAAATTAAATATTCATGGGATTATTTAGGATGGTTGTCTTGTTTAGAAGTCAAATGTCCTCTCAGATTGATTAAAGAAATGTTTAATGGAGAAAGCATCAGATTCTCTGTGCGCAGATCCCTTGGAAACATTATTCCAGCAGACGTTTCTCGTCTCTCTAAAGGAGGAATTCCATCGACCCTGTTGCTAGAACTATGTACATTTCAAATGCAAAGATTGTTGGAGGATTCGATTTGATCCAATTCCTGGCAGGAATATTCATTGTTATCAGTATGAAATCTGTACATTTCGTCGGAGGATTTGATTTGTATTCACCGTTGTCAGTACAATGAAATCATTTCCAAATAAGAGCATTGCCAATAGAGTGTAAGAAAAAAACAAAACAAAATATTTTAAAAATAAATATTTTTGGTTTTACAATGTTCACATTAGACAACGATTTTTAATTTTGGTTAATAACTCACTAATGCAGTGGTCAACGACTTACCGAATGGGTAATACCTGCTAGGATAATAAGTCATGTTGAACAATTGGAAAGGTTCTATGGTGACATTCAATGTTATCCGCACTCAACAGCGACACGGTAACAATGTCACAATTTTAATAAGATTTGATGCTTTTCATAGCATTGTATCTATTTCTACTATAAAATGATTTAAATATTTTTATAATTAGATTTAAAAAAGAAGAAGAAATAACTCAATTAAGAAAAAAAAACAAGATTTTAAAAACAAAAATAGCTTTCGTAACAAAATTATGGCCTACCTCGGTAGAGAATGCCTTTGGCAATAGTCTAAAGCCATATTTCCAAATGCATATTTTTCGGTGGATTTTTCTCCATAACAACCCATACTCAACTACTGAAAGCATCTTGAATATTGAATTTAGTTCAGGACGGAGGTGCCCACTACAGTGATGTGATGTTTGATGTGAAGCAACTTGACTTGACAACATTTAGAGTCATTCGTACTCAACAACATATAAGCAACTGGACTTGGGAGCGCAATGCGATAAGATTATCCTATCACAAAAGATCGATGTCCAATTACAAGTTCTAAATGTGAATATGCAGATTGCAATCTTGGTTCAATATCTTATTTTATGATTCTGGGCAGGAAAGGATAGTTCATTATTGAATTTGTATGCAAAAAACCAGATTTTTAAAACAAAAATAACTTTCGTAACAAATTTAGGGCCTACCTCGGTAGGGAACGCCTTTAGCAATAGTCTAAAGCCATATTTCCAAACGCATATTTTTCGGTGGATTTTTCTCCACAACGACCCCATACTTAACTAATGAAAGCATCTTGAATCTTGAATTTAGTTCAGGACAGAGGTGCCCACTACAGTGATGTGATGTTTGATGTGAAGCAACTTGACTTGACAACATTTAGAGTCATTCGTACTCAACAACTTATAAGCAACTGGACTTGGGAGCGCAACTCGATAAGATTATCCTATCATAAAAGATCGATGTCTAATTACAGGTTCTAAATGTGAATATGCAGATTACAATATTGGTTCAATATCTTATTTTATGATTCCGGGCAGGAAAGGATAGTTCATTATTGAATTCGCATGCAAAAAACCAGATTTTTAAAACAAAAATAACTTTCGTAACAAAATTATGGCTTACCTCAGTAGAGAACGCCTTTGGCAATAGTCTAAAGCCATATTTCCAAACGTATATTTTTCGGTGGATTTTTCTCCACAACGACCCCTTACTCAACTAATGAAAGCATCTTGAACTTGAATTTAGTTTAGGACGGAGGTGCCCACTACAGTGATGTGATGTTTGATGTGAACCAACTTGACTTGACAACATTTAGAGTCATTCGTACTCAACAACTTATAAGCAACTGGACTTGGGAGTGCAACTCGATAAGATTATCCTATCACAAAAGATCGATGTCCAATTACAAGTTCTAAATGTGAATATGCAGATTACAATCTTGGTTCAATATCTTATTTTATGATTCCGGGTAGTAAAGGATAGTTCATTATTAAATTCACATGCCCAGTGTTGAATCCATGCAGTGGAGGACATACCATCATTTAGAATGTGGAATTGAACAAAGAGATCGAATATTGAAGTTATGTGGAGTGGATAAATAGACTTGACATTATTAATATCAGGATTATTAATATTAGTTTTATTGATGATAGAGATCTTTATGGTTAATATGTTATATGTAAATTAGTGTTTTTACTATTTTAGCGAGATGGAGATGATATTTTGATTAATTTTTCGAAGAGTTGAACACTTCATTATGTCAATACAAAACTTTAGTTTGTTGTTGTTATTGAAAAAAACAATGGATTTTTCTCCATAAAAAACCCATCATCCTTTTGTTAGAATTTCACAGATCCCCACCATAACGTAGAGTATAATAGGATGTTGAAAAAGAAAAATCTTAGTTAGCTTTAGGGTCACATCGTTTCAACTTCGAATACTAGCGTGCTCAACAACGGGAAAGGTTCACATCCTTTCGACTCCGACGTTCAGAGTCATGCGTACTCAACTTGTGGAAAGCGTCTAAGGTGTCCACTTGTTCTCACATTGATGTGGAGCAACTTGACTTGACGTTTACATTCATTCGTACCCAACAACTGGCAATCTGGATTTGATTTGTATTCACTGTTGTCAGTGCAGTGAAATCATTGCCAAATAAGAGCATGACCAATAGAGTGTAAGAAAAAACAAAACAAAATATTTTAAAAAATAAATATTTTTGGTTTTGCAATATTCACATTTGACAACGATTTTTAATTTTTGGTCAATAGCTCACTAATTCAGCAGTCAATGACTTACCAAATGCATAATACCTGACAATGGCAACAGGATAATAAATAACCAAAATAACATCAAAATGTTATATCTTTATTACTAGAAAAAAATTCACTTGCCTCTTTAAGGGAGAATTTTCAATTGAGCAAATCCCCGACTACAAGTAACTTCCCCTGAAGCCTTATGTAACATTTCTTTATCCTCATCTTAAGAGAGATACATTTCTAATTTAAATTAGTAAGAATTGCTATAAATATTAAATTTAAATTGCTTGAAAATCTCATAACTTTAGCAATAAATTAAATTTTATAAAAAATATAATTTTTTAAGCTATATTAAATCTAAATAATTTGTGTCGAGAGGTCCTCTACAACTTAGTACTATAGCTCAGTACGGGAGAGATGTTGTCACCCAATGCTACATTTAAAAATAGTAAAATAATAATTTAAATTAACAAATTAACAAATAGTAATAACAAAAGAAATTAATGTCTGCCATAGTTACAATACTTCAATTTACACCTTAATCTTATATAACTTTATATAGAGATATAAATTAATTGAAAGTAAAAAAAAAAAAGGTTTTGTTATGAGGAAGAAATGTAATGAGTAAAAAAATATAATTTACTTTTTACTACAAGGAAGAAATGTAAAATTTTCACATGACAAAAAATAGTATTATTGATATTACATTATGGTAATTCATTCTATGTTCCATTTACATGCCATATTTAAAACAAAAGTATATATATATATATATATATATATAATATATATGATATATATATATATAATATATATATATATATATATATATATATATATATATATATTATTATTTAACTAACAACATAAGTAAATATTTCAATGCCCATATTAAATAACATAATTTTATAGATATTTTATATAGAGAAAAATAAAGTAATTTAAATTGAATTTTTTCTCATATTTTCACATTTAATGAGAAAGATTGAGATAATTCTTATTCCATTAATAGTTTCTTTCTAATTTAGTGCATGCGGGATATTTATAAATTTTTCGATGTTTAAAATGGATTTGATATGTAATATTTTACAAAATAATAATAATAAAAACAACTAAATGTATACATACAAGAAAAAATACAAGGGGGATTTTTAACAATTTAATGTGGAGAGCTTGAATTATAGATTAAAAAAAATTCAATGTCAACTACATATATATTATACAAGCCTAGATCCATCTTAACTCTGGATCTACCAAGCGTCTAGAGGGATCAAATCTCTTTTTACTCTAAAAAAATTTGCATCTCAAGAGATTTGATCCCTTTCAAAGTTTGGTAGATCTAGAGTTAAGATGGATCTAGGTTGCACATTATAAAAAATTGATCCGTCTCAAAGCTTGGTAGATCCAGAGTTAAGATGGATCTAGGTTGCAAGTTATAAAAAATTGCTTGAATTTTTTTAAATTTAACAATAGATTGAATTTTATAGACAAATATTGAATTAGTTAAATTGTATTTTTGAATAATTTATTATTAATGATATTTTATATTAAAAATTGAATGAGTTACACATTTTCGTCTTATTAAGAACTAACTAAATTATTTTACCTTTAACTATTTTTTTCTTGTGAGTATTGAAATATTTTACTAATTAAGTTAGATTGAATATCAATGAACTATATAAGCAATAAACACATATTTATCGTAATTTTGTAATCATAGTTTCAACCACACTAAACTTTGTAATTTATAAAAATATCTTTGCATTTTTTTAAAGTAAGTAATTTTGCATGCAATTCCATGTATAAAAGTTTGATATAAGTTCATCAATACACAATCTACAATAAATATCATTTCATAAAAATAAACATCATGATGATAACCATCTAACAATCATAAACATCATCTAAGATACACATTCGAATTTACTACCATCAGCTAATTATATACACCTATAGCACATATAAACATAATTAGCTAGCACACAAATCTAATAATCTAACAGGGCATCATCATTGTGATCACATTTAATAAAACACAAACATTGTAATCTAACATCATCACCACACACATCATCAAATTAATATAAATCTCATGTCAAATAACTGCTATCATGCACATACACATCTATCTGCAGGCACATTAAATGAACATATCTAACATGACCTAACAATATACATATTAACACCAACATATAAATTAAGTACATAAATATTAACAAAAGAATGCACCATATATATTAATATAATAATATATATATACTTAAATATTTTAGTATAATAGTATATATATATATATTATATATAAACAAGTCAAATAACTACGTCAAGTTAAATAAGTGTAATCAAATATCTGATAAAATAGACATAGTGCCAACCTGGTCTGTAGTAGAAGATGATGGATGGTCAACTACTTCATCATCAACGTTTGTCGAAATCAGCCGAGGTGGAGGAGGAGGTGCTTGGTTTGCAATAGAAGACGATGGATGGTCAACTACTGCACCCTCAACACGGTTTGGCGAACTTTGAGGTGGAGGAGGAGGTGGTTGGTTTGTAATAGAAGATGATGGATGGTCAACTACTGCACCCTCAACGCGGTTTTGCGAACTTTGAGGTGGAGGAGGAGGTGGCTAGTCTGCTCTGTCAGGAGAAACATAAGACACATCCTAGTTTTAGCATCACATCATCATGCGACTTACGAGGATGTTGACTACAAGAAGGATCATTAACACCCTGACGACCATGATCTGATGGGGTGGTACTACCAGAAGAATCATGATCACCACCCTCATCATCATGATCATGGTAATCAACCTAATCATCATCATCACCACCCTCATTTGATGTATCTATCATTGCATCATGTCGGCCTGCATCCCTCATCGTTGTCAGTGCCCTACTAGTTCTGATGATAGTCTGCACAAGAGACATCATCTTGCGTGGATAGTCCCTATAGAGATCCACAAACATCGGATCCACGCTGATATCTCGAGGCCTCACAGGGTAGATTCCCTCCCGAACCAAAACTCTGACCAATCTATTGCAGTAGTCCATCCGAAATCGTAGACCATCCCTACGACCCTGGATGCCCATGCCCACCTAAGAATGTGCCTCACCCTCTTGGGCCTTGCCCATCTCCTCATCTCCTCCATCCAATGCTGGGGGAGGACGCATGTCCCCATCAAATGAGCCAATGTCTACAAAATATAGTGTACACAAAAATAATTAGATAATTTCATCAAACAATTTAATAAAACAAGTTAAAGAGCGTGCTAGAATAAATTTTATTCTAATTCATTAAAACAAAAAAAATGAAACTAAATTAATTTAAATAAAACACTAATATTACCTCTATCATCTAGAAGCTCATCCGCTGTGAAGATGATGTTGGGACACCCTCTCTAATCAATCCCCACGCATGGAAATGCCAATGTGACAAATGCACGGTCATCCTCAATAGCCAATATGGCTAGTGCCTCAGGATAAATCCTAGCCGGATACTTCAGAAAGCCCCTCTTGGGCATCATCTGCCCCCACATGCGCATTTTTACCTCAATGATCGACCTAGGAGGGCGACGGTCAAATGTAGGCCTCATATTTGGAAACCTTTGAAAAAATAAAGAAAAAATCTCAAAAGTGAAAGGGAAGGTCTCCCTCCCATGTATCAACAGATGACATCTATCTAAAGCCATGCAAAACAACCTCAAAAGAATGGTAGACCATCCGATGCAACATGGCACCTGAACCAAAGAATCAACATAATACAAAAGAAGGAAACTAATTTGTTGCCCATCACTACTAGAGTGTGCAATCAAGGTGACTAATAACGAGAGGCACCTAAACTTCTCTGTAGCAAAAGAATAAATCCATAGTTGTCCACCGCAGACCTAAAAATCTAATGGACGGACTGCATGAGGCCCAACATATCTTTGAGTGTATGCAAGCCGACTCTTAGTTGCAACCCCATGGGGGACATCAGGGAACTGGGGAAAATCCTCCCCTCCTTGATAGGACAATGATAAAGTATATATCCTCCTTAATGTGCCTATACCATGCCCTGGGACTGACACAGAAAGCCTTCTCTTAGCACTCCATCGACAGATCAGATGCACCAATAAGACAAAGTGCGCCTTCAGGGATGTATCGTCTTCGTATTACTTGAGGAGGCTTACATTCCTCAAGAGCACTCGGGTCGCTGCAGTAATAAGGGGAGGGTATAAATCTCTCTCCCTCTCTATGGCCTTCCATGTTCAGAGCATATTGTATGGGTCCGCCTGCTGCTCCTGATGCTCCCTTTACTGACATCTCTGCTACATGATTGACATATAAAATACATCATCCTCATATATAAACTACATTTTTGTTTAATTAAATGAATCGTGTATTTATAAATATAGAAACATAACTTTCAGTTAAAAATAAAATAAAAAATCACCAGTGTGCTCAAAACATAGTCATGCATCAATGTTGGTGTGCTTTCAACTATAATTGCACCGATATCGGTGCAGACATAAGAACGAGGCACTGTTATTGGTCTACAAATTTAATTTTTGTTAGCAGTGTAGAAAACTTGTGCACCAATAAGCACGGATAACCTTTTCGCACTAGTACAGAATGTTCAGTTTATCGAACGCATCGAGTTATAGCTATATTTTTAAATATTATTTTTGTGGTGCTTTTGGTAAATACGAACGCACCAAGTGTGACACCCTGATGTACAATATGTCACATATTTCCCGGTGGGTTTTCATTTACAAAAAACACTGCAATATTGACAGTGAATTATGTTCACACACCGAAATGCAATGCACCATGTAAATTTATAGGCGCACCACTATCAGTGCGAGATGAACATATCAAGCACACCACAAAGTGATTTTTTTTTCTTGCAAAAAACAATGGAAATTTAACCTAATTTGCAATTCTAATCCGCTAAAAAATTAAATTACAAAGAAACATAGACATTACCTGGACATTTGGTCGTCGAGGAGGCATTGTGGACAAGTGATGGAGAAAAACAAATTTTAGGATGGTTTGAAAACATTGAAAACTCAGACAATGAGTAGGGTAGGGAAGGATGGTGAGCAAAAGAAGCACCGACGTTAGGGCGCTTGCATGTGGCAAGAGTGGCACCGATGCTTCCGAGCTCTCCTGCACTTTAGATGGTAAAAATGAAAATTATGGTCAAGAGGGTTTTTTTATTTAACCCTCCTCCGGTGTGTTTCTCTAACCGCACCGGTGCGTGATATATCCAAAAGCAACGTGTTTTTTTTAATTAAAAAATATCGCAGTGCTTTTCTCGAGACGCCTTGGGCCGTTTCTCTATAGGTATCGCATTGATGCTGTGTTTTTACTATAGCACTGTTATTTTTTTAGAAATTAAAAACCACCTAGCTGTGCACTTTAGAAGATGTCGCGAGGCATTTTGATAAGTTTATCGCGTTAGAGCGTCGTGACTAATAACGAGAGGCACCTAACCTCCTCTGTAGCAAAAGAATAAATCCATAGTTGTCCACCACATACCTGAAAATCTAATGGACAGACCACATGAGGCTCGACATATCTTTGAGTGTATGCAAGATGACTCTCAGTTGCAGCCCCATAGGGGACATCAGGGAACTGGGGAAAATCCTCCCCTCTCCTTGATAGGCCAATGATAAAGTATATATCCTCCTTAGTGAGCCTAGACCATGCCCTAGGACTGACATGGAAAGCCTGCTCTTGGGCACTCCATCGGCAGATCAGATGCACCAATAAGACAAAGTGCTCCTTCAGGGATGTATCGTCCTCGTATTACTTGAGGAGGCCTACATTCCTCAAGAGCACTCGAGTCGCTGCAGTATAAGGGGAGGGTATAAATCTCTCTCCCTCTCTATCGCCTTGCATGTTCGGAGCATATTGTATGGGTCCGCCTGCTGCTCCTGCTGCTCCCTTTACTGACGTCTCTGCTACATGATTGACATATAAAATACATCATCCTCATACATAAAATATATATATTTTTTTAATTAAATGAATCGTGAATTTATAAATATAGAAACATAACTTTCAATTAGAAAATAAAATAAAAAATCACCACTATGCTCAAAACACAGTCATGCATCAACACCGGTGTGCTTTCCACAATAATCGCACCGATATCGGTGCACACATAAGTATGAGGCATTATTGTTGGTTTACAAATTTAATTTTTGTTAATAGCGTGAAAAACTTGTGCACTAGTAAGCACATATAACCTTTTCACACTGGTACCAAATGTTAAATTTATCGAACGCACCGAGTTATAGCTATATTTTTAAATATTATTTTTGTAGTGCTTTTGGTAAATATAAACGCACCGGGTGTGACACACTGACGTACAATTTGTCACATATTTCCCGGTGGGTTTTCATTTACAAGACACACCGCAACAATGACAGTGCATTATGTTCACACACCGAAATGCAATGCACCATGTAAATTTATCGGGCGCACCATATTAGTGTGAGCTGAACATATCGAGCGCACCACACGATGGAAAATTTAACCTAATATGCAATTCTAATCTACTAAAAAATTAAATTACAAAGAAACATAGACATTACCTAGACATTTGGTCGTCGGGGAGGCATTGTGGACAAGTAATGGAGAAAAACAAATTTTAGGACAGTTTGGAAAATTTGAAAACTCAGACAATGAGCAGGGTAGGGAAGGATGGTGAGCAAGAGAAACACCTACGTCAGGGCGCTTGCATGTGGCAAGAGTGGCACCGGTGCTTCCGAGCTCTCCCACACTTTAGATGGTAAAAATGAAAATTATGGTCAGGAGGGTTTTTTTTATTTAACCCTCCTCCAGTGTGTTTCTCTAACTGCATCGGTGTGTGATATATCCAAAATCACCACATTTTTTATTAATTAAAAAATATCGCAGTGCTTTTCTTGAGACGCCTTAGGCTATTTCTCTATAGGTACTGCAATGGTGCTATTTTTTTAATATAGCACCGCTATTTTTTTAGAAATTAAAAACCACCTAGCTGTGCACTTTAGAAGATGCTCCAAGGCATTTTGATAAGTTTATCGCATTGGAGTGTTGTTGGAAAATAGCACAAAATTTATCTGAAATTTAAAACCTCAACAGTGCTCCTTACTGGTATGGACTGGGACGTTATACTATGTGAAGGACATCGGTGCTATTGACTATTCACGCATCGATGCATTGTGTTATTTAGTGCATCATGTTTTTTAATTTTATATAAATAATTTTTCCATGGTGCACCATGTGATTGTGTGGATAGTAAAGCAATGGTGCATTTGTATATTTTAGACGCACCGTCCAAAAAATATTTGCTAAAACATTTGCCCACCCACCTTTGCAACAAACGAATTTTTGGGCTATTTTTATAGGGGCTTTTGCAAAAACCTTCGTTAGAAGGTCTTTTCCTTGTAGTGTGCCACCCCTAGAATTACTCTCCCACACACATCTCATCCTTCCCAACTTGCTCACCAGCTCCTGAAGGTAAAAAGATGGGAAATGTGGTTCTGGTTGGCCTATTGAAGGCGTGTGGGTGAGTCAAGGGGAATGGTGATCGTACTGGTGGGAAGCTCCTGAAGTCTCCCCAAACACGAAATCCTTGCTTGTCACAGTTCTTTTGATTAAGCTCCTCCAACATTTATTTTTACCCCTTTTCTAGGTCATTCAAAGCCTTCAAGAGGCTATTGAATGATATATCCTCTTTGCTTATTGGTTCCCCCATGTTCACTGCCACTACCTCCGTTTTTAGTGTATTAGTATCAAGTATGATATCCAATTCTCTCTCCCGACTCTTGTATCTATGCCTCTTGTAGGTAATGTTTTTCTTCTCTTCTGTGGTCATAGAATATTTCCCCCACGGCTGAGCCAAGACTAGTGCTCTGATACCACTTTAGTATTCCTACTAGGTATTAACAGTGATAATCAAAACAAAAACACCATATACAACACAAAAATTCAACAAGCAATTAGACACCTAAAAATTTAGCCAAAATTGCACCAAGCTGAGCCATTTTATTTATATATCAAGGAGGTTGCAAAGATGTATGGAGTAGGTTCATCTGGGCTTGCAAAAGCAAGCTAGACTAGCCCCAGGTGATAAAATGTGTTGCTCGAATGATAGGATGTTCTGCTCGTTCAACCCCTGTGCCAGCCCAAGAATTTTGTTGATGCTAGCTAGAATGGAACTGGAGTTTTACCCCTCTAGAGTGCTCAGAAAATTTGTGCGAAATTAACCTTGAGCTCTTGTCACCAAACCCACAAAAACCCAGAAAGGGTTTGGCCTCGGTTTGACCTCACAGAAATATCCCCAAATAGAGAGGGTTCCTCCTCTAGCTACGTATTCACACCCCTGAGTCTGCTACCCAAATGATCCCCCAAAATACCGAGAAAACCCTCCATTAATTCTCCCTACGACCCTTAGAAAAACTTAGCCTCAAACTCTCTATCAATCCTCCCACTACAAGTGCACTACTCAAATGATTGTGCATGCCCAATCAAGCCACCTTTGTGCAGACCCAAAAAGAAGAAATTCAGCCATAATAATGGCCACCCAATAAGCCCACTAAACCACTACAAAAATGCTGCTAAATTCAAAGGACATGTGCTCCTAAAACCCCTTAACCAACTCTTCCTTGAAGCTCCCTCTCCACAAGAATGTGTGGTCCCTTTCTGCGCCCAGTCTACTCCATAGATAGTTTGAATCTCCTAGAAAAGATCTTCAAATGTAGCAAAGGCTCCCCTAGGGTGGCACTCGAAGTCCACCAAAGAAGGATTTCTCCCCTCAGAAATCTTGTGTGTTGAACAACACTTCGTAGACTTTGGATCATAGCTCAAGCATACAAGAATGTTTGTTTGTCAAAGGATCAAAAACCCCAAAATGATGCATGCTCCTCCTATTTATCATTGAGCTCCCCTTTCCTCCATTTGGGTCCCATGCATTGACCCCCTCTTGTCTTTTTCCCTCCAAAGTGTGAGTTGATCTAAGGGGTGCATATTCCCCTTGGGGTGGCCCCCACCATCCACTAGGAATTCTATTTGCCTCCTTTATCTTATGTGCGGGCTTCCCTTAGCCAAAAATTTGCAAGTGGGGCCCTCCTAACCCACTTTTCCTAAGTCCTCCTTAGAAAAACTTTAAAATTGTGTTGAATACTACTTAGAAAAACTGCTAAGTAGGAACATCACAATTTCCCATACTTTCCAGGCTTCTTTCTCCTCTTATCCCACATCAAAACTAAGTATCCTTTCTATAAGTCCCACTGATGATCCCTTTTATCAAACAATTTCTTGATATTGCTTTGATTTTGGATAAGATATTCAAATTCTTTCCTCCAATTTTTTCATTCAATTCGTTAGGTTGATTGGATCTCACCTAGATTGCTTCCTTCTCAATGGTGAAATGCTACAATAAACGATATACTAGAATCTTCAAATGCGTTGACAAAGTGACTTCCATCCTGTGCACCAACTCAAATGCACTTTTTCTTGTTGGTTTCTTCTTCATTATCTTATCCACCCACAAAGCATATTTAATTGTATTGTCCCAAATTATTTTACTATCCCCCATAGCCTTTCTGATAATGGCCATAGAATATTGTTTTCTTAACTCGAGGCCATTTTCTTGTTGGTAATAATTTGGTGAGTGGCATAGGATAATGTTGTAATCAAAGCATAATATTAATAGTTCTATTGTACTTAATTCATTGGGTTAGGCATTCAATTACTTGTAATTTTGGTAGGGACACCAAACATGGTGATGGTATTTTCTTCCAGAAAGTCCTTAGCCACACTATATGTTGCTCTCTTTGTGGGTATAAGCTCAACCCACCTACTGAAATAATCAATGGTGGTAAGGATCCATTTGAATCTATTGCTATAATTTTGTTTAAATTCCCTAATGAAGTCTAAAGCCCCAGCTTTGGAAGGGTGACTCTATTTTCATTGGTTGTAAAAGGTAAAGCTTCCAAGTTATACTTTCTTGCAAATATCTGACAGGTTGACGTTTTCGATAGGTTCTAACAAATTTATGAACATTGGTTAATCTAGTTAGCCAATTTTACCCTACTCTCAAAATCTTGTGCATTTTGGTTTGAGCTATGTGATGTCCACTACACAATCTCGTGTGCATTTCCTTCATTAAATTTTGGGACTCTATACTATCAACACATATTAGGATTAAAGCACATGGTTTCCTCCAACCGAGGCCTACTTGGATCATACAATTTTTTTATTTATTTTTATTTATTTATTTATTTATTTATTTATTATTATTATTATTATATTATTATTATTTATTTATTATTTATTTATTTATTTATTTATTTATTATATTTTTTTATTTTTTTTTTATATTTTATATTTTATATTTATTTATTTATTTATTTTTATTTTTTATTTTATTTTATTTTTATTTATTTATTTATTATTATTATTTATTTTTTTTTAATTAATTTTTTATTTATTTTTTATGTTGAGTATCAAGGAACTTCTCTTATAATTAACTAGATTCTTTAGACATGTCAAATTCTTCATGTAACAAAAAATGTCAGCATACCGCTCATGTAGCTCCAATTCATCCAACACCACAACTATCTTTTTAGGGACCTCTTCCTTATTCATATCTGTTGCTCTCTCATTTCCTTCGGCAAGCATATTGGCTAATCCTTGTTCCTTTACCAACTTTGTAGGAATGATTTCCATGATTTACTCTTGAATTTTGAATACCATTTTCCAAGGAAGCCTAAACAATTCTTCTAAGTTAGTATAACCTTAATCACACCATGAGGGACATGCAATAACATTAAATATCCCACATAAACCCAAAAATATTTAAAGATTGTACAAGGGAATGGGCATGCTTCTCCATTATAGTGTGCTGCAATTATGAATCCATTAATTCTTTGCTCCTAAATTCTATAGGTTGTTCCATGTTTTGATCATTCTTTTCCAACAAGATGTCAACAATTGTATCTTTTGAAGTGAAAAAAACACCTAGAACTCCTTTGAGAATTCTGAGCTTACCAGGATTAGTGTTAAAACTATAGCATCCTCAATCATTTTGAAGGCCCTTTTTCTATCATTATACCACTTGAATTCCTATCTTCTTTAATAAATTTGATATGGGCTTGTTAATTTTTTCAAAGTCGAGGATGAAGATTCATATAAGTTTGATCATTCCAAAGAAAGGTTGCACCACATTCTTGCTTCCAGGGAAGGGAATTTGCTAATTGGATTTTACCCTTGAGAGGTCTATCTTGACCCATTCCTTCGAGATAATATGTCCAAGGAACAATATACCATATTTTCTTAAACCTTGAAGACAAACTTCTTTGGCTTTAGAAATATACCATTTTTTATGCATGTTTTGAATACTTGCCTTAGATGTTGCACATGATCCTTTCTCTCCTTGGAGAAGGTAGTCATCTTGGTATATCTTTATAACCTTCATAATTAGGTCTATAAATGAAAAATTGATATCCCTTTCGAATGTTGATCCTATATTTATAAGCTTGAATGGCATATTGAGATATCCATATGTTCCCTATTACCCATCCATTGGAGTGACCACTAGGAGAAAAAAATTCTCCTGATGTTTCAACTGCCAGTGAGCAATGTTGTCATGATCTATAGATAACTAGCCTCAAGTGCCTCTCATCCATTCTTTGGTTAGTTCTTTCTTTGTCTATCCTACTTATCAGGTGAAGGCGGGTCATCAAATATGAGGTACATCAACCATTTTTCTACTCAAGTGCATGCATTTAATGTTTAAGGGCATTATTGTATGGATCACAGGTTGAGTTGGACAATAGATTACTTTTAACTATACACTTGTTCTCTTGTTTCATTTGGTTGTTTATCACTTGTCCCTAGTCCATTCTGACCTTCCTTGAGGCCACTTTTTCATTTTCTAAGAGGGCCACAAATATGAGTCTCTAATTGATGTTGTGTGTCCATGGTAATCCATACTTATCGCCTTTCATCTTCCCCATGTATTCACATCCCATATTTGGGTTGATTGCTACCTATCACTAATATTGGTTCCCTGTTGTCCCCATCCTTGAGCAAGGGTCTAGAAACTTTTCCCTAAGAGGTCAGTGCAACAGAAAGAAAAGAAAAAACATGAGCCTAGGTTAAAATACAAAAGATTGGCAAGGATGAATGGAATTGCATGGATAAATCGTGTCAAATTTTCATGGTTTAAATCCTCTTAGGAACTATATTATATGAAAATGCCGCTATGCCTTGTTTGAAAATTATTCTAGGATTGTTACCACAAAATCTAGTAGTGCTAGTGCAAAGCCTCACTAGGACACCTAGGTCTTATGGAAACAAAGAGACCAACGATCACTATCACCTCGGTGGTATCTCTCCAGCTATTTAATAGTGGATGTTATCCCCACAAGGGAGAATTACCTAAAGGAATCACCAAGCAATATTTACAGCAAACAAGGGCTCAAGGGTGACATAAGGTGTAATGGTTATGAAGGAAAATATTAGCAAGGCCTTGATGGTTGTGATAAAAGATACAAACAATAAAGTACACTTTCCACTAACCTCAATGGACTAGAAGAGGGACACTATAACTAGAGTTTCTATCACATGCAAGTTTACAACATGCAAATGGATATAGCAGCCAAAAAATAACCTCTAAAAGATATATTCAACAAAGTATCAAAGGCTATAAAGGGGTAGTCTAGGGAAAATGAAACTTTTGTATTTTTTAATGGTTTAACATGCACAAAACAACAACATAAGTCTAAATGTTGATCCTAACTAGGGGATAAAGATGCAATAAATGATAGTTTTTTCCTTTTCAATTTATTTAATGCATTTTTCATCCATAGAATAATGACACATAGATGCAAAATTACCATGACATGTGAATTAAATCCAAACACTAACCCTAGCTGCCTAGAAATTAGGAAAAGAAGTAGAAATTTAGGTTGATCATCACTACTAGAGTAGTTCCTTCTTTCAATTGGACAATGGATTCAATGAGGGAAAGGTCTATGATAGAGGGCCTTGGATAAAGAGGGTGGAAGACTAAATTTCATCCCTTAGAAACCCTAGTGACATTCCTATATAGGATATTTAAGGTCTAGGGATGCATAAACCAAGCTCTTTTTATGGATGCTTGCAAACAAAATTACATATCATTAAGAATCAAAATTTCAGAAAAAATATTTGCACTTTTTAACATGGCATAAATAGAAACCCTATTTGTAGAAATATAACATGCAAAATGGAAGATAATGGCAATAAACTTACAAAAATTCCATGAGAATCACTTCATCAATCCCAAACAAGTCTCTCAATCCAAAAATCTCACTCCCAAGACAATTATCTCCATTACATATCCATTATGTCTAAGAGAAAAGTACAATAGAGCTAGTGTGCACTTCTTATAAGAGAGAAGTGAATGAATTTGTGATGATACAAAATGAAAGTGACTTCCCTCTATTTATATTAGGGAAAACAAGTCATTTTTCATAATTTTACAAGACAAATATTGAAAGGTTTTCTTGAGCATTCGACTACGTTTAAATGTCATAAGGCAACCTTAAAATAACTTTAAAACATAATAAATAAATCAAAATCTCCCACATGTTTGGGAAAAAATTCCTTCCAACATGAAATAATTCTCTTAGAAGGGACAATCTCCATCGAGAAAGTGATAAATTGGTCCATGAGTGCTTCTAACTCCAAGGAACTCATTAAATTGCATGGGTACATCTCTAAGTAACATCTCCTCCAGCATGAGATCATCTCCAAGGAGGCTCATGTAACCCTTTTAGGGCATGTAGGGATGATGTGGAAACCTTTAGGACAAGAGTTGGCATCTTGGCATGATGTGTTATCCCTCCCATGTCATCTCAATGATCTCCATCATCATTTGGCCTATGGAACAAGGTAATGTCCATGAAACAAGGTCAAGGCCAACCTAGGGGCATCTTGGGTACATCTAAACACATTATCAAACAAGTTAATGCCTTGGCTTTCTGGTTTAATGTTTCAACATTTGGAGGTGTAGCAAGAGGCATAAAACCATGTGAGGCTCCTCAAATCCAAATGTTTATCTCAAGACGACAATTCTAGGGTTGCAAGGTCATATATGCTCTAAATATTGCACAAAATGCCCTTTGAATGGTTGGATAAGTGTCAAGTCATCCTTCAAAGGATCTCTCCCACATGTGCAATGAACCACTTGAAACATACCCTCAAGATTAATTCAAATCAACATCATTAGGGGTAAAAACCATTAAACTATCTTAGTGGACCATATTCAATGTTAGGGGCACAAAAAAGTTGACACAAGCCCTGCCTTCTAGTGTTTTTCTAGCTCAGGGTTTGTAAGAAAGTTACTGTTACCCACCACTCATGGGTAGTATCCATAGGAGAAATTTTTCCTCCTATATGGTCCTCAGCCGACAGCTAGCAACCCCTTGCAACAACCAGATAGCTCGATGTGCCACTATCTCCACCACCTAAGCTAACGATATGCTCCCTCACCTATTTTTTATGATTGTATGTTTGAAGTTGGGCCTTTCCAACCTTGAAGGTATGGATTTTAATCATATATTTGGGTATTTTTGTTTACTTATCATGGACACTTTGAGGCATGGATTAGTGGGGGGATTCGACAAAAAGACTGGGCTTGTTTTGTACTCTTGTCTCCTATGCCAATTTCATGGTTAACCACAAGTTGTTTGCTTGGATTCAAAGGTTTACCCCCTTTATCACTATGTTTGGAGCTCATTCATTCATCTTGGCACACATTAGAAACCACTAGGCCTCCTTAATGGCCCTTTGACCTATTGTATCTACTATTTTCCCTCTTAGGAGGCTTATTTTTGTATTATGGAGCTATCTTGGTGGGCTTGTCACCAAGGAATGTTATTTTGGCACATTATTTTATTACTTGGGGAATTATTAAGCCTTATTAGGTAAATCAAACCCCTTAGGGAGTTTATATATTGATGTGATGATCATTTCATTTGATCATCACTTACATTTGGATTGGGATCTCTTCCTGAGAATTTCACCTTAGCTATTGAGGAAGAATTGGAGATTCTTGGACGCATTTTGATGTTTGGATTGATGTTATTCTATTTTGGATCTTCTCTCTTGCAAATATAATGGATGGATATAATTTTTATGCCATGTAAGTTTATCTCCTATGCAAAATTTTCATTTTATGTTTAATGTATGAAATACTACATCATGATGCTACTTGTGCTCTAAACTTATGCGAAAATATTGAATCACTAACTAGGATTGATCTATTGCATGTGTTATCCATTGGGCATGAAAAGTGAATGTTCCTAGGGGTTATCATTGAGGATTCAACCTTGAAACTCCATTATTTTGACAAATCGAAGTATAAATTCTTATTAAGTTGGGTAGCTACTTCGCCAGGGTATGTGAAGTTGCAATTAGGCTCCTTGATAGAGAAAAATCCCTAAATCAATCCCATCCTTAACTCCATTCTCCCAATAGGCTAGACACTGGTCTAGCCCTAGGTGGCCACTAAAAAAAAAATTCATTCTCACCTCCTTTTCTCTTGTCCAAGCCCTAACCCTAGCAGGCTTCCTATGACATCATACGAAATATATTGTAGCCATACAAAATTGATGAAACTTGGCCTAGAACTTCACTAGTGTGTCCTTGATAGGTCCTCTAATTCTCAAGTGATTTCGATAGTTGAATCTCAAGTTGTGACAAGCCCTAGCTTGAAGACCATTTCTCCCTAGGTTTCCTTTGGTTAGTGGCTTCATTAAGGATCATTGCATTGGAAGTCAAAGTCAAATCTCATCTTCTTGATCCTTTTCATCTCCCTCACTTGGTCAAGATCCTTTGTTTGAAGTTTCATCCCAAAACCTTGACCTTGTTTGGGTCCACTGGGGTTTCTTTGTGGTCCTGCAACCTTGTCACTCCCATTTCACAAGGATTGCTTAGTAAACCCTATTCTTCTGGGATTCTTAGGTCTAAGGGGCTTCATATCAATAAATACTCCTCAACCCTAGGTTTAGGTCTCCTTCTAGCCCTTGGAGAGCCATTCATCTTTCTTCCAAAGAAAGCAATCCGTATCATTAGAGTGTCTCCTTTGAATAGGATCTTGGAATCACTACCTTCACACCATTGGTATATCTCCTAGTGATTTCCCTAATATTGGGACTCCTCCCATTGGTGAAAGTTCATATAGAATAAGGAGCTTTAGCTGAGGTGATAGTGAGCTATTGCTCCATTGTTGCCACTTGACCTAGTAGTTGCTCTATAAGAACCCCTCCTAGGACCCCTGCTAGTTTGAGTGGTGACATTTTTGGCATCGTTTTTGGGGACGTGAGATGTGTGTCCTTTTCCTGATATGAAAATATTGACATGTCATTCGTGGTGAATCCATTGGAAGAACGAAGCCCTAGTTCTTCATTAAGCTTTAAAAGTCAATGCTTGTAGGGTGAAGCAAGCATCTATCAAGGCACTTAGATTCACCCTAGCGACTAAATTTTGGTTTTATGTGAAAAATCACAAAAAATGGCTGATTGAGAGAAGGAAAGTATCCATGAAATTAGCCCCAAAGATGTCCAAAGATTATGGGAAAGATTAGATTTGTGGGCTTAGCTTTGTGATCATTTGATAGAGAATGAGAATGAAGACTCCATACTCAATTTTTATAACAGGAGCAAGTTAAACCTCCAAATCATATGGCAAGAATATGAAGAAAGCCCTACAAAATATCTCTTCTATGAGCTTGCCTACTATATTGGTGCATTCAATTCCTCGTGTCACAAAATCAATGAAAAATATGGCTCATTACATGATGAGGATTTGGATGACCAAGATGACTAGGAAAGTGAGGAAGATGTAGATGAGTTGCCAAAAGAAAATTTGGAGACTAACAATGATAAACTTGAAGGCACCTCCCATGAAAAGGAAGATGAGGACTTGTACCTTGAAAGCATCTAGGTTTTGCAAGAAAGGATGGTGGAATATGGCGAGCCTTGCAGGCAACTTATGGAAACATATAACACCAAAGAGATTTTCTCCCACTTATATGGACAATCAGAGAGGCTCTATAATATGAAATGTGATTATAGCAAGAACACTACTAATGTCCTTCTCCTTGAAGTATTATATCAAACTCATGTAATAAAAACCTTAGATAGTATTTTTCAAGAAAAGTGGAAAGAAGAAGAGGCCTCCCCGCCTAACAAAGAAGAGGATGATTTGCAAATTAGCCAACATCAAATACATAGTGAGGAATTGAATGATTTTGAGGAAGATCATGATCATCAAATGAAGAATTTATGAGTGATTTTTGGGTTGTTGATTGGGGAATTTGGTATGATTATAAAAATGAAGGCCCCATAGTATCTCAAACCCATAAAAGTGAGCAATTTTCCCCTTCTTGTGTTCTTAGCCCAGAAATAGATGTTTGTGATGAGGTTCATTCCCTTAGTTTTGATGAAGATTTGGTTTCCCCTATGAAAAATGGAGAATCATGGTTTATCCCCAGGTACAATGATGGTTCCCCCCCTTGCTTTCCTAATAAACAAGATAATGTCATCCTAAATGTGTCTGATTCATTCACTCCTTACCCTGAGAATGATAGGTGTTGAAGTTCGAAATTGTTCTCTTTTTGACAACCCTTTTTCCTCCCCTTTACCTTTTTATAACCATTTTGTTGTAGTTTCAATCTAAACAAGGTCATCATAGACATACTCAACCATCCAAAAGGTATTATTATCCATGTTTTAGAATATATTGTTTCGTTGTGAAATATAATTAAATCATCTCTACAACTACAAAATCTTGCTCATTCCATAACTAATGTAGAATTTTGTAGCTATCTCCATGATTATATATGTTTCAATGCACTAAAGAATGAATAAAAGGTACCAGTAGATGACAATTTTTCCACACATGGATGTCCACCTATCTTCATGATCTGGCAAGATATAGAGGTTGAAAGATCTAGAAGTTAAACCAAAAGTCAACTCTAGCTATGATGTTCCAGCGGTCAAGCAAATTTCAGCAGGAGATCATGGCGAGATCAAGCGAGCATGGAAATGATTTGTTTGATTAGGAGTTGATGTGTTCGATTAGAATCCCTCATGATTTTCTCTTCCAGTAGAAAATCATGAGGAGATACACTTTCAATTTAATATCACTTCTTAGTTGTTAAATTGCCTCTCGGCATAGGAATTTTAGATAAGTTTTGATAATGAAATGTATAAAAGCCTTGAGGCGAAACCAAAAAGCCAATAGTTGTTAGTGTTAATTATCTAGAAGCTTTGTTAAAGACTTCTGCAATTAATATAATACTCTGTTTTTAATCATTCGTGGTTAAGCGGGTTGATTGAATCAATTACAAACTTACACTCAACAAGAGGGCACCCTGGAGAGTTGTAAGAGTAGATAGTTTCATTTATTTTTTCCCCAAGGAAAAATCACAATTTTCATTAAGATGTTGAAAATTAGATGTTGTAGATGCTAAAGAGCATATGTTATATAGGTCGATGTGCCACTATCATATAGTAACTTCATAAAAAAATTCCTAGATTGGGAATCTAAACAAAACTGATAGAAAATTTGTCAAAAATATATACATGAAAGAGCTAATATAAATATATACACAAATATATCAGAAAATATCATCAAATCAGGTCTTGTTGGCCCCATCAAGTGGTTTGTCCTCATATGGTCGGTGGAAATATTGGAAGAAATCCTGGTCAATCTACTCCTGAATCAACCAGTGCCCCTGTGGTTGGAGCGCAGCCTCCTTGGATAATATGTCGAAAATCTAGTTGCGCTCCCTATATATGTGATGAAAAGAGATATAGTCAAAATGAGATTTCATAAGATAAATCTCATCCAAAATATGCCGGAGTGTGTGCACGTGACATGTAGTTTGATGATTAAACCAGTTTATGATGAGTTTAGAATCTCCAAAAATCTAGATGCGAATATAACCCTTCTCAAGTGCAAAACAAAGTAAGTGTCTGAGTGTGATGAGCTCTGCAAAAGTTATTTATACCCTCTCCCAGACCCATCTGTATTTTGTAATAGTGAATGTCTGATAAATGCAATAGGACACCCCCCCACAGCCTTGCTGTTGTGCTGAACCATCAAAGTACGCCCAAGGGATGTTCCTGTTAATGTTCTCTGCGGTAATGATATGAGCATTTTGGGGGCGGTCGTCATCAGGGATGCTGTTGTATATAGAAATGATATGTGCAGTCGCATGAGGTCAATGCGGGGTATGATTGGAGAAAATATGTCCGTTTCTTAGTAACAAAATGCACCAATAGATCAACAGAGGGATATTCCTAGCCTTGATGGGTTGTGTAACAGACCACCACAATTGCCAAGCTTCCAAGAGATTGTTACCTTGCCAGCGCAAGGGGAGTTGGAGGGATGTAAGAACATTGTGCCAAATGGAAATGGTGCATGGACATTGCAAAAAGAGGTGATCGAGGTGATCTATGGATTCGGATGCTAGCTTGCAGAGGATACACTAGGTGGGGCCATGAAAGGTTCGCTTTTGAAGATTATCCCTTGTAGGAGAAATGTTGCGAAAGATACACCACGTGAATAGTTTGGCTCTGGGAGGAGCTTTCAGCTTCCAAAGAGATGCCCACCACCAATCTGTGATTTGGGGATTTTGTGCTGCAAATATAAGGGGATATTCATCCTTAGGAGAGTATTGTCCATGCTGAGAATGTGCCCAAATAAGTACATATTCACCCTCAATAATATTGACATGTGATTTAGATAGAGAATTTATGTAGGATTACCACTCATTATGCCAGTTGTGCGGGATATTCAATTGTTCAACAGATTTCCAGGCTTGTCAAAATATGGAGGTATTTTCTGGATTAGTAATGTGTGCAAGACGAGTGTGACCAAATGTCAAGAGGAGAGTAAGAGCTCAGGTGGGAGATGATAAGCATTCCCACATATAGACCAGGGATCCATTCCCAATTAGACTAGGGATCCAGATCCAATCCTCTAAGTAAGCCCATCGCGAATATATGAGAGAGATTATAGAACAACTCTCCAAATGGTTGAGATATGACCCCTGTTCCAAGAGGGTAGCCTGATCCAATCCAAAGGGTGTAGAGGACTTATGTATTTATGTATGACCATCTTAGTCTGTAGATTCTTGGTAGTCATGACATGCCATCCCATTTTGGCAACTAATGATTTGGCAAATGCAACAAGATTTTTCATGCCCCAACCACCCCATTTCTTAGGAAGGGCAATGTGTTCCCATCTGACCCAAGCATATAAATTCCCTTCATGTTTCCCCTTCCAAAAGAATCTGCAACATAACTATTGTATCCTGTTCAAGATTCCCCTTGGAATCTAAGGCGAAGACATCCAGTACACTGAAGTGGATTCAAGAACCAATTTGATGAGAATGAGTTGACTAGCATGGGACAACCATCTGTGGTGCCAAATATTCAGTCGCCTTTCAATTTTGACCACTAGCCAGCTCTAATATGCGATCTTATATTCTATAGGCTTGAGCCAAAATCCAAGGTATTTGAGCCCTTCTTCAAAAGGGAGAACAGTAAAAGGAAATCGTTGACTAACATAGTGAACTTCATGAGGTGAACAACTAGCCATAGTCACAGTCGAATTCTGACTATTATATTCCATACCAGTTGCCAAGCGGAATTTCTGAAAATCAATGAAAGGGATGTAGTATCACCAATAGAACCATTTAGGAATATTAGTACATCATCAACAAAAAGTAAATGAGTAAGTATTCATCCATTGGTAATTTTGATACCCTGTAATCTACCCAACCTTTTCTCCTCAGATATAAGGTGACTTAGACCTTCCATGATCAACAAGAAAATAAATGGGGAGAGAGGACATCCTTGTCTAAGTCCTCGGCTGACATGGAAGAAGGGTGATGAAGAACCATTAATCAGAACACTATAAGAAACAAAAGATATGAAACACATGATCCATTGTATGAAACCAATTGGGAACCGCAAATGTGTCAAGATCATTCTCAGGTAAAGCCAACTTGTACGATCAAATGCCTTTGCAAGGTCAATCTTAAGTATCAAACCCTTGGGCCTCTTGATCTTAATGGAATGAAGAACCTCTTGGGCGGTACCAACTGCTTCATGAATTTGACGATGATTGAGGAAAGCAAATTGTTCCAGAGAGATATGTTCAGATAATATAGGCTTAAGGCGGTTTGTGATGATCTTGTATATGCAATTGTAGAGGCAGATGGGCCTAAAATGATTGAAGGTCAAAGGGGAGTCGGATTTGGGAACAAGGGCAATGAAAGTAGAGTTTAAGACTCATACATGCGTCCATAAGTTCGACATTCTTCAATAACCTATAATAGGTCGTTTCCCAATACTTCAAAAAATCCTAGATAGAATTCAATCGGCCAACCATCCAGGCCATGACTCGTATCTTTCTTGAACCATTTGAGGGTGCCTTCCAGTTCTCCCATAATGACAGGTTTCATCCTCAGTTGTTTCTTGTTCAATAAACTTAGGAAAATAACCTGCCACTTTAAAAATTTCAACAAGTGTAGCTTCTTGGGGTGCTTTGAAAAGTCTACTAAAATGAGAGGAGTTGAGGGTAGCAAGATGATTAAATGAATGAACTCGTTGACTAGTCTCATCCTCCAGGTGCCAAATCGTATTGATAGCATGATACCCATTAGCAAATTGATGGTAAAATTTAGTATTGTCATCCCCAGATTGTAGCCAAATGGCATGACTCCTTAGTCTCCAAGTCTCCTCTCTATCCTTTAGTATTCTGGTTCTCTCTGCTTCAAGATGAATAAGGCGCTCTTTAGACTCGGTAGATTTGAAACCCCTCCCATTTACTCTAGTTAGTTTTGTAAGTTCGAGTTCAATATCATTAAGATGTTCCTTTTTCGTTTGCCCATTCAATAGTTTTGTGCTTGAGGCAGAGGAGATTCTTTGCAAAACATTCAGTATGGGTTTCACTAGGAAGAAGGGGATGGAATTTCTAGTAATCCAAGACCATGTTGGTGTAGACTGTGTCCTTGAGCCAAGTAGAGTTAAACTTGAAGGGGGCTTTAGGCTTTCGATCAACATTTGAAAATTCAAGATATATGGGATAATGATCGGATAATCCCCTAGATCCCACCCATCGACGATACAAGGAAAAATGGATAAGTAATGCTTCTTTGATGAGAAAACGATCTAGTCTACAGGAAAGAATAGCATCCCCATTTCTTCTATTGCACTAGGTAGGTTGAGGATGAGCCATATGCATATCAATGAAATGGTGGTCATTCCGGAGGGTGCAGATGGAGTCAGAGAAAGGATCAACCTGTGCATTTTGACCCCATGATTCGACATGGCCAATAGAGAAATTGAGGCCCCCCACTAAAATGATGTTATCAGCTTGCAAGAAGGATGAATCAAGGAGTGATTCCCAATAGGTGGCCTGATTAATACAAGGACCATATACATTAATCAATCTCAAATCTCTACCGAAATTAGATGAGAAAATATCAGCCCCAATAAAGGCATCACCCCCCAAACATTAAGCAGTCTGACAAACCTAGGGTTATAGCCAAATGCAATGCCTCTAGAACGGCCCTAAACATCGAGGCATGAAAGTGCCATCGAGTAACAAGTGCTTTAAGGGTAGGAACAATATTATCAATGAGGGCAAGGGTTTCCTATAGAAAAATAATGTTTACCTTCTCAAGTTCCAGCAGTATTCGAAAGGCTAGTTTTTTGGCAAGACTTGCTAACCCACGACAATTAAAGGATAACCACTCCATGGAGGACCAGAGGTAGGGGATGTCAATGCTCTAAGTACCCTATCAATAGGAAGTTGGCGTCCTTCAGCTACATCTAGACCAAGTTGGATGATAGCTTTGGAGATTTGAGAGTGGCGACCCCTGGTCGGTTTGGACAGTTTGGGGGGGGGGGGATGATGCCAAGACCGCAACAGTCGTTGAAGGAAATTTAACCGTCGAGTGGAGATTATAGGGGTAACTCGGTCAAGAATCCAAGGAAGACTCAGAGAGAGGAAAAACCAGTGGGATATCAGGGATGGTAGGGAGGGTGTCCGAAAATAAGGGAGGGGAGGAAATAGAGGGACAAGTGAGAGGAGTGTGAATATATGTAGGTGCAGAGGTGCAAAGTGTAGAAGATGCAAAATGGAGAGCATCAATAATAAAGGGATTAACATGAGGGGGAGAGAGGGGAGGATTACCCAATGAGATGGCTGCCACCGTCGCTACTCGAGATATGATAATGCGAGGAGAGGGTGGACGAATAGGAGTCGAGCCCGAACCGCACGACATATCCTTTGTAGAAGGGGGGCAACCATATTTCGAAGCAGTCCTCTTGTTCTGAGCACCAGAAGGAATGTCCGCGATGTTGCTATCATGTTGCGGTGCAGAGGCAAAACCAGTAGCCAACAGAGGGAAGTCCTTGTATAGGTGGCCAATCTTGTGGAAATGGCGACATCTATAGGGAACCCCCTCATAGTCAAGGATCTGAAGGTGACTGGTATTCTGCCACTGCATGTTAAGATTCTCCTCCAAGTATTCCCAACTGTCCAAGTGAACAAGGATGCATGCCATGGCCATGTTGCCAATAATCACATAGGATTTATCATAATCCAAGTAGGTACCCAGAGTGTTTCTCATGCGCTTGAAGATGTCTTCTAACCTAAAATGGAGTGGGATTCCAAGCAGATGAACCCAAATAGGGTCGACTCCCAGATGTTTGCGATCCAGGTCAAAAAGGGACTCCACCGCTTGAGCAGCATCGGGGCGAACTCAATGTGCCAGTATTTAGACAGTACCTAGGGGATATATTCAAGATGCTTAAATCTAAGTATAAACCATCCCTGGGAAAGTGTGACGACGAACGACAGTTCCTCGAGGACTTGTCCCCAGATTTTCAATATCCATTGTCGAAGGCGAGTCGTGTTGTAAGAGCGCCCACGCACACGTTCGACCAGTACCCTGTCAGCAGTTGCTATAACATCCCCCATTTGCAGCTCGTCACCAAGTATGAGCGAGATTTTTTTGTTTCCAGCCTTGATGCCCTTGTACTTTGTTGCTAACGGGGGGGATTTTCCCGCAGGAGGAGAGATCGGGATGTCTAAGACTAAACCCTGTGAAACAGAGACCCTAATACCAACACCAATGTCAGGAGGTGGGAGGGAGGAGCCCTTGAAATAGCCAGATGTAATGGGAAAGGAGGCCACAAGAGAGGAAAAGGGGCTAGGTGGAGCTGCAAAGTAATGGAAAGGAGGGCCCTAGACCGGAGGGTTAGGTTGATGATGAACCTTAGGTGACAAGGTAGCTGATAAATTTTGTAGGTAGGAGGTACTGGGGGGTTAAGACAAGAGGAAAGGAACTGCAGAGATGCCAGTGAGGGAGGGGAAAAAGAGGAGTCCTGGAGGAGAGATGCGCCAGGAGAGCTCGAAAAGGACAGGGAGGAGGGGGTTGGATCGAATGGCAGCACAAAATTCTGAGCCAGTGGGCAAGGATGAGAGAATCAAGGCACCGAGAAATACCTAGGGTCATCCACTAGAGAAGATGGGATATGCATGGAGATGGGGGAGGTAGCAACAAACAACTGAGGTGGCGAAATCATCCATATAGGCATCGAGTCATAGGGTTCCTCAGATTAATCGATCAAGTCATCCTCCATCTCAGCCGATAGAAAGTGATGGGTATTCTACAAAAAGTTCTACCCTCCAGTAGATTCCAAAAGCCACTGTGCAGTTGCGTCAAGTCAATAATCCCTCGAACTAGGAGCCCTGTGAGTGTCAGCAGAGTAACAACATTCACCAAAACGAAGAGAGTGTAAACGTTTAGCTGAAATTTGCTACAGAGCGAGCCTTAGCTGATAGTAAGACTACGACAAGGTTCTACATAGCCATCACTCTATCAAGAGGCTTCACCTTTCAAGTTGGTCTAGTTGGTTTCATTTATAATGCAATTTCTCATAGTTTTTCTTTTTGTCAATACATTCACTTATTTACTAGTCTAACTTCTTGTTGTTTGTCTCAATAGAGTGCTCATAAAAACACCAAAAAAAGTTATTTCCAGAATGAATTTTGTTCAACAATTCAATTTCATAACTCAGTTAAATCTCGTGGATAATGAATAGATGGTGTTTAGAGGTTATTAGTGCACATTAGTAATCATTCAAAGTTGTAATTTAATTTGATTTATTTCCTTATTACTAGTCATTTCCTTTTTGTAATTAGCATTAGTATTTCTTTTTTGCAGTTAGTGTTAAGATTTCCTTTCTGCAAATAGCATTAAGATTTCTTTCCTGCAAATAACATTAGGATTTATTTTACGCAAATTAGAAATAGACCTTCAATTATACAATTAGAACAAGTTATGATTTCAATTCATAGATTAATTTTCAATTCAAGTCAACATTTGGTTTTAAAGTAGATTTAATGAAAAGAACATGTGAGTAATGTTGATTTATGTAGCTTGAGAGGTACTCCAAGCCCTAGGGTTCAAGGTTTGGAGGGAAAAACACCACAAGGGTCACTTGTGGGCTTAGAACCCAAGTACGGGGTTTTGCACCCATTGAGATTTGGGTCAAAATCATGAAAAATTTGATCTTGGCGAGTTGATTCCAACACTCCAAAGATAACTCAAATCAGAGTTCTAGAAACAAAGTTATGAATTTTTGAAGGTGATAAATAATTATGGACAATCAATTCATGTAAGCTTGAAGTGAATTCATCCACGAGACATGTCCCTTCATGATATAAAAGGAGGGTGAATTGATGTGTTTTAGATCATCCATCTTGTGCAACATTCATTCAAGATAGCTCTAAAATTTGGAGGCCAGGCACAACAAGGAGAGGTCAAGGGACAACATCGAAGAAGGCCTACTTCAAGACAATGTGGATAGGTCTGTTTGGAGGCCAAGTGCTAGACAAGAGTGCGGATTGTGTTGAGGGACTATTTTATGGCCAAAACAAGTCTGAAGCTCGCTGTGTTGAGGGACGAAATGCTGGCTTACTAGGTCGAGGAGCAAAGGGACACTATGCTGCTGTTTAGGAGTTGCTTGGGCATATTTTGGAGGGGCCTAAGAGCTGCAACAAGTTGTTGTGCTAGGCCACAGGCCATAGCAAGAAACTGGAGGTATTCAAGGAATGCATTGATGTGGATAGAACCTTCAGAGGATAGTTTGGCATGGGAGGAGCCTCTCCAAGGTAGGCCACAACCCTTGATGGCTAGTTTTTGTTGACAACAAGGAGGGTTAAGCACTACATATTGTTCCCTAACCAGAATTGCAAGAGAAACAAGAAAATAGTGGAGGAAAACAACATTTTGTGGAGGAGTGTTGGGTAAAAGTGTTGACCAGAATTGGATTGTGATTGGAGTAGCATGTTGGTGCCATGTGGAGGCTCTTATGAGGAGGAGAAGAGTCTTTCCTAGGAGTAGAATTGACAATGACGTAATTGGGTGCCATTGATCTAATTGGAGGGTCATGTGTTGGCTACCCAAAGTAGCCCTAGAGAAACATACAAGAAGGACATTGTTTGGTGCGATATTAGGTGAAGATTGCAACCTTAAGAGTAGCTCTTTGATGGACGAAAGAGGCTACTAGAAGGCAGATTAGAGCTCAGGTATTGGCCAACCTAGAGAGCAGTTTGATGAAACTGTGTACTTGTAGCATAAGTGACTTGCAACATTGTTAGGTGGAAACCCTCTTGGAGTCTCGATGTGTAGTGGCCTTGATGGACTAAGGCACTACCAATGAGTAGTACGAGAGCAAAGGACAAGATACAACATCTAAGCTGTGCAACAAAGCTTGTCATTATATCTTGTATACCATAGACTGTTGTATTATTTAGATTTTGTTTAATATAACGAAGATTGGGATTGTACAATGTGTTAAAAACTGTGTATATTTGTGCATATGTGATTTACTACTTTATATTTCCGTTGTGAAAAGTAGTTTATGGTTGAGATTCTTGGTTTAGTAGCGTCAGTGATTTTAAGACTCTAACCTAGACCCAAGGTCGTGGAAATTCAACATGGTATCAGAGCATGTTTGAGATACTTTGGAAGTAAGTAAATCAGAGTTGTACGCAGAGAAGTACAACGTGAGAGGGAGGTGATCACATTTTAAGTGAAGGGCTCGCTACAATGTCCAAGTTGCAGGAAGGTCTCCAATATGAGGACAGGTTGGAAGGGTTGTCCAACTATAATACTTGGAAGGAAAGGATCAAGTTGGTCTTGCAAGTCAACAGGCTCTGGGAGTTCATCGAGAAAGAGATCAAGAATCCAATCGATCCTAAGGAGCTGGATATGAAGATTTGGATGCGAGGATGAGATTGATCATCTTAGATGGTGTGAAGGATGTTGTAATACCTCATTTTTCCGGGAAGAACAATGCACATGAGATGTGGATGGATCTTCAATAAGAATAAGAATAAGAATGAGAACTAGGTACTGGTATTGGAGGATAAGTTGAATTCCACCAAGAAGATAAAGGTTGAAAGCATGACCTTGTATCTGACGAGATTATCTCAAGTCAAAGATGAGCTTGCAACCAATGGTGCGTCTACCTCAGATGGAGATATGGTAAGGATTTCCTTGAAAGGGTTCACTGAGGATTGGAAGCCTTTCATCAAAGGAATCGTTGCCAGGGAGAAGTTGCCAGACTAGGATAGGCTGTGGGATCACTTCATTCAGGAAGAGTTGCGAGACGAGGATCTTCATCTAAAGAAGAAGGCTTCAAATGATGACATGGCACTTGCAGCATGAATGAAGAGTAAGCAAAATAAGGACTTGAGTAAAGTCAAGTGTTTTAACTGTGGCGAGATGGGTCATTATTTGTTGAGATGTATGATGAAGAAGAAGGGAGATGATGAGAAAAGGAAAGGGAAGTAGGCCACTGGTGTTTCCACTTCCACTGAGATAGATGATCTCTCGAGGAGATTGGAAGAGGAGGACTTTGCTATGATTTCTCATTTCTCGCATGGTACTGTCAATGAGGATAGATGGTACATGGACAATGGTGTGATGAAGCATATGACAGGGTCATATGAGGTTTTTGATACTCTAGTTGAATGGGACTCGAAGTTGCACATGGTGTTGGGTGACAAGAGTCAGTTGGAGATTCGAGGATCAGGTGTTGTGCCATTCAGGATGGAGATAAGACGTATGATGCGGGTCCAGGATGTACTTTTTGTATTAGGACTCAGATATAACATGATTTCCATCTCGATGATCAAGAGGATGGGGTTTGAGGTCTTGTTCCAGGATGTAAAGGAAAGACTCAGGCCTAGAGGTTCTAAGTCCGATGGGATTGTACTCAGAGTTAGAGAGCATGAGTCTCTACAGGTTGATGGGAAAGCCTGTGGATCATGGAAAGAAGCAGGTGGAGTAGGTGCAGGTTCCAAAGAAGCAGGAGCAGGTGCAGTCTTCAGAGGAGAAGGTACATGTTCCTGAGAAGAAGGTACACCTTCCCAAGAAGGTGTAGGTTCCAGAGACTTAGAGCGAGTCTAGTTCGAGAGGGAGCTTACAGATTCAAAGGGAGACTTTGTAGCCCAAGAAAAGTGCGTGGTTAGTGGGGAGTAAGGGTGCTCCTACAACTTCCAAGGAATCATGGAGAGAGTGGAAGATGTTACATGATAAGAAGAAGAAGAAGTAGGGTGCTTCCAGTAGTGACAGTGACACTTTCGAGAAGGGCGTAGTTCACCATATAGGGATTGTTGCGATTGTCAGGGCCAGGAGTTGGGCAAGTGTTGCGAGCAGTGATGATGATGACGAGAGACTTCCTAGCCTTGGAAGTACCTCCCTCGCTAAGAGGGAGTGTTGATTTATGTAGTTTGGGAGGTACTCCAAGCCCTAGGGTTCAGGGTTTGGAGGGAAAAGCACCACAATGGTCACTTGTGGGTTTGGAACCCAAGTATGGGTTTTTGCACCCATCAAAATTTGGGTCAAAACCATGATGAATTTGAGCTTGGGAAAATTTGAGGTGATTAAACTTGGTGAGCCGATTCCAATGCTCCAAAGATCACTCAAATCAAATATCTAGAAACGAAGTTATGAATTTTTGAAGGTGACAAATAATTATGGACAATCAAGTCATGTAGGCTTGAAGTGAATTCATCCAAGAGACATGTCCCTTCATGAATTCATTGGAACCCCTCATTTGAATATAAAACGAGGGTGAATTGATGTGTTTTAGATAATCCATATTGTGCAACATTCATCCAAGATAGCTCTAAAATTTAGAGGCCATCCACAACAAGGAGAGATCAAGGGACAACGTGGAAGAAGGTCTACTTCAGGATAGCGTGGACAAATCTGTTTGGAAACCGAGTGCTAGACAAGAGTGTGGATTGGGTTGAGGGACTGTTTTGTGGTCAAAAGAGGTCCAAAGCTAGCTATGTTGAGGGCTAAAGTGTTGGGCTACTAGGCTGAGGAGCAGAGGGACACTATGCTTCTGTTTAGGAGTTGTTTGGGCATAGTTTGGAGGGGGCCGCGAGATACAACAAGCTGCTATGCTAGGCTGCAGGCCATAACAAGTAGCTAGAGGTATTCTAGAACTGTGTTGAGGAGGACAAAACCTTCAGAGGATAGTGTGGCATGGGAGGAGCCTCTCCAAGGTTAGCCGCAACCCTTGAGGGCTATTTTTTTATGACAACATGGAGAGTTAAGGCATACATATTGTGCCCTAACCAGAATTGTAGGAGAAGCAAGAAAATAGTGGAGGACAACAACATTTTGTGGAGGAGTGTTGGGTCAAAGTGTTGACTAGAATTAGATCGTGATTGGAGTAGCTCGTTGATGTCGTGTGGAGGGTCTTCCAAGGAGGAGAAGAATTTTTCCTAGGAACATAATTGAAAATGATGTGATTGGGTTCCATTGATCAGATTGGAGGGTAGTGCGTTGGCTACCCTAAGTAGCCCTAGAGAAACATACAAGAAGGACGTTGTTTGGTGCTAAATTGGGTGAAGATTGAAGCCTTATGAGTAGCTCTTTTATGGACAAAAGAGGCTACTAGAAGGCATATTGGAGCTCAGGTATTGGCCAGCCTAGAGAGCAATTTGATGAACCCATGTACTTCCAACAAAAGTGACTTGCATCATTGTTAGGTGGTAGCCTTCTTGGAGTCTCAATGTGTAGTGCCCTTGATGGAATAAGGCACTACTGGTGAGAAGTACGAGAGTGAAGGTCCAGGAGGACAAGATACGACATCAAAGTTGTGCAACAAAGTTTGTCATTATATCTTGTATCCATATAATGTTGTATTATTCATATTTGCTTTAATATAATGAAGATTGAGATTTTACAATATTGTACAATTTGTTAAAAGTTGTGTATATTTGTGCATATGTGATTTACTGCTTTATATTTCCATTATGCAAAGTAGTTTATGGTTGAGATTCTTGGTTTGGTAGCGTTAGTGATTTTAAGACTCTAACCTAGACCCAAGGTCATGGAAATTCAACACGTGAGAACTCTTCGATCTAGTCTAACATTTATCCATATTTAAATCAGTTTCATCTAAAAATAGAATTCCTAGCATACATTGTGCACATGCACTTCATAAGTACACGAACCTTGGTTGAAAATTAATGAAGTAATTTAAGGTCAATTAAATTACCCAACATTTTGGTGTCGTTGCCAGGGAAGTGTAGATAAGATTCCATTCTTGGTTTGCATATCATTTCTATATGCATTCAATATTGTAGAAACATAATTAAAGCATGTTAAAAATCATTTATACATAGAGAAAGGGATTCTAGTGGTAGATTTGTAAGTAGAGGTAGAATTTCAATTCCAACATCACCACTCACTTTCACTAGACCTCGAAGAACCACACCATCCACTGACACTCACATTCCATCCATAACAAGTAGACATAGACTCCCCGAGGTGCATAGGTCTGAAATCCAACTTAGAGGATCCCCAAATTCTTCTACTAAAGTTGTAGTTGAAGAATCAACATCCCCAACATAAGGAGTAATATTTCTTTCTTCGATAGGAGAACAACTCTTAGGACAAGAACTAGAGGTACCTAGTGAAGAAGAGGAAGTTTATTCTGATATACCATTAGTAGAGGAGCCAAAAGAAGAGCTAGATAATCCTATCATTGAACATGATATCAACTCTGAAGAATCTACAATGGTAGGGGGAGGACAAGGAGAAGTACATAATGTAAATGGTGAAATTAGGATTGGAGGTGGAAGATGCAGAGGAGGAAATAAAGGAGGAGGTGGAGGACGAGGTGGTAGAGGAGGTAGGGGAGAACTAGATCCTTATGGATTTCCTATCTTTGATGAAGATACCACAACCACAACGAAGAATATCTCACCTATTCTCCCTAATTTCCATGGTTTAAGAACTAAGGATCCATAAACATTTCTTTTTGAGTTTGAAGTCTTATGTAGATCTTATGACTACTTGATACTCAAAAATTGAAATTATTTCCAACCACTCTTAAGGATGGAGCACTTAAATGGTTCATGGGACTAGGAATACATACTATTATAACATGGGAAGAAATGAAAAGTGTGTTCTTAGAAAAATATAAGGATTATTGTAGGCCCCATAACCTTAAGGATGAAGTCTTTAAGATGATGCAAAAAAAGGATGAAAGCCTTGAAGACCTAGTCGAAAGATTTGCCTATAATGTTAAAAGGGCTAGGATGCATGAACTAGATGATGAAACATTAAAAGCCCTTTTGTTGAAATCTATAAGAGATGAGTGGAACGATCTTCTCAACTAATGGGAAATGGAGATGTTTCCCAACTTTCATTTGGTGAAAATTGTGATTTGCCTAAACATATTTCAAGAGGCAAGGCTAGAACTGGTAAGAATCCAATAGATCCTATCATGTCAAGAATTAGTAAATCTGCAATTGGAACAATAAGTAGAGCTAAAATAGGTAATTTGCTTGAAAACTTCAAAACAAATATCCTTGGGAATCTTAGTGAGCAACTAGATACTCTCAAAATACAAAACAAGCAAAAAGGTGAGAATGCTACATTATCTATTTTTTGTCCCAAATGTAGAAAAAAACATGCCTTGCGAGACTGTCCCCTTAATAGTATAGAAATTTGTGTCATATGTGTTGAAAATCATGATACAAAGAAATGCTCCTCAATACCTAGTCTTAAAGTTGTTTTTCAAGATGAGGTTGGAATAAGCCAACCTGAATCCTTCTATTTTGTTGCTAAGAGGCCATGGCAAAATCAACAACCAAATATGACTCAAGGTTTCAATACTCAATCATGTGCACAACCACAAAATAACTAGAATGCACCAATGCTTGATAACCTTCCCCCCCACAAGCTCAAAATCCATTTTGGGCACAAGGTTGTTAAAATCCTTATGGTAGAATCCTCAATATCCTCAATTCCAACAATCCTATTCTTTTCCACCACAATATTACCCTCTTCAACCAAACCAATCCCCTCAATTTCAAGTTTAAAATCCAAATCAACAACTTTCATTACCATACACATCATTTCCTAAAAAATCCAATCAATTACTTGCTCAACCACTTCCAAATCAAAATAATAAAAACCAACACGTTGTTTATAATATTGAAGGTCAAAATTTTCAGGCTTGTATGATAACCCCATTAGGTCTAAATAATGTTCAACTTAGATCTGGTACAATTTTGCAAAATAAGTCACCAATAGTTGCCTTCCAAAAATCTAAAGAGGATGAATTTCATGAAAAAGATGCAAATCGTGATCAACAAAAGACTCCTCCAAAGGAAGATGTTCCTATACAATTCAAAGATGAGCAAATAAAACAAGCTCCTACATTTCCTCTAGTAGAGCAACCTTCTATTTCCCTACAAAATCCACCCTTTCTTGAAAGGCTCAAAATTGATAAAGGAATAGAAAGACAAATTGTTTTACCATATTACGATATGCTAGATGAACTTATGAATATTTGCATCAAAATTCCTTTGCTTCAATCTATAAAGGAAATACCAAACTATTAAGGAGCTATGCAATAGGAAACCGGGAAGAAAAAAAAGATTTCAAGAGAATCCAATTGGTAGGAAAAATTGTTGATATTATGATGGGGAAACCAATTGTTCAAAAATATCTAGATCCAGGTAGCCCTATTGTAAAATTCACATCAATGGTATCGAGATTCCAAACACTTTGATTGATTTAGGAGTAGCCATCAATATCATGAATAAACAAACTATGGATTAATTAAAGCTTCCTAATCTTCAATATACTCCTACACTGTTGCAATTAGCAGATATATCTGTCATCAAACCATATGGTATATTGGAAGATGTGTATGTTTCTTTAGATTCTTGGGAATATCCTATTGATTTTATGATTTTAAATCCCAAGAATAATTTAGGAGGTCATCCATTGATCCTTGGTAGACCTTGGCTAGATACAATTGATACATTTATAAGTTGTAGATATGGTGATATGTATATTTATGATGGAAACTCCACTAAGAAATTCACATTATATGCACATATAAAAACAATAACTGGAGTAGAAAGTATAATTTGGATAGATGATGATAATGAAGACTTGGATGATATTCAATTAGTGTTTACTCTTTCACAAATAGATGAAGAAGACCAATTGATAAACTTAATTAATAATAATGATTCTTCTTCATACTATGAGCAAGATCAAAGTTTTCAGGAACAATGCAATATTGAATATTTATCATCTCACCAAATGGCTTTACATTCTATGGAAAAGTTTGGCAATTCTCAAGTAGAAATCTTTCCACAAAAAACATTAAATATTAGTAATACCTTGGAATAATTTCAAAAGAGGAAATTGATAAAGATGATGCAGAAACATTCCTCTGCTTATGCATGGGAGTATAGTGATATGAAAGGGATTGATCCTAAACCTTATATGCATCATATTTATATCCAGGAAAATGCGAAACCAATTAGAAAAACTCATAGATGGATGAATCCTAATGTGAGCGAAATTGTTAAGGAGGAATTGTTGAAAAGTGTAACTAGGTTCAGTCTTCATAATGACATGTAATTATTATTTTATGTAATAATATGTAAAGAAGAAAAATAAATTTATTGTATTACTTACTTCATGGGTTTCATGAGAAAGATATTTTATTTTTGAGTCAAGGCTTCCATTAACAACCTTTAGGAATTATTTGTCATATAGTCATAAAATGATAGAGTCATTGTCATGTAATGAAGTCATGTTACACTTTGTATAGAGTTAAACTTGTCTATGTAAAGTATCCTCCAAGACATTGTCACTTATCCTCTTCAAGTCAGCCTACAATGATGGAAGAACTTACTAGAAGAAGTCGGCCTCACTACTTGTCATCATATCGGCCTAAGGGTCATGGGTTGATGTGAATAAGTAGCCTCACTCAGCCTCACTTAGAGGCAAGCAACTCGACAAGCATTCGTTGAAGAAGAAGTGCGAAAAAGGACAAGGAGAGTTTATTGTGGGGGCAACGAAGGAGGTTTCTTTTGGGGCAACGAAGGCGGTTTCTTCTGGGACAGTGAAGGAGAATTTTCTTGGGGTCAACGAAGAAAGGTTTCTTCTGGGATACTTGTTTTGGGTAACTAAGATAGAGATATAGAGACCAAGATTGTCTAAAGGAATTTGGTGAGATCATAGAGACTGAGTTTCTCTAGGAAAAGTCGAGAAGAAGTAGTGTGAAGTATAAAGACCGAGTTTCTCTAAAAGGAGTCGTGGAGAGTAGTTTGAGATCAAGAAGAAAGTCGAGAAAGGGAAGAGGTAGAACATCAAGGTTAGTGACAAGGTTATTGGGAGGATACTAGATTCAAGAGTCTTTGTCATGGTCTTGGTACTCATCGAATGAATATCTAGAAGAAAAATTTTGATCGGGTTTTCCTCTCAAGGGGTGAGAGGTTTTGGCCCTGGTTGACAAGCCTACATACCGTGTCACTTGCCTTTTATTCTGCATATTGGTAATTGTCTTGATGAAATGAACACAATAATAACATAACGAAGAAAATATTATAAGATAAGAAGTAAAAGTATATCACAAGCAATTATCAAGCAAATCAATCATTTAACTATTCATGTCCTAGATTTTTCAACATGGTATTGGAGCTTAGGTGTTGAAGTAAAGAAGAGGCATTCAAAGGAAGTAGACACACGAGAATTGAGCTTCAAAGAAGAATAAAATAAAGTCAAAGAACACTAAGTAAGAAATCAAGGTCTACCAAAACCCTAGATCGAAGAAATATACTCTAGCAAGAGTCTTGAAATTATCTTCAAGAAGGAAGTAGGAAGAAAGACCGAAACCCTAGAAGCAATTCAGAGATCATCACTCATACATCACAAAAGAAGTGGAAGTTATTCAAATCTAAGTAAGGTTAGAACGAAAGACAATCTTCTCTCTATTGAAGCAAGTATCTCATTTGGAAAAATATCATCCTAAAGAAGGTAGTCTTCCCTCACCGAAGTAAAAACCTTATTAAAAGGATCATCTGAAGCATCAAGTTCGTCATCAAGTTGAAGATTCTATCTTCACAAGTAAGTACCTTTTTATAATCTAACCTAGTAAAATGAATTCATGTTTCAAGGAGAACCATAAGCTGGTTGGGATATCAAACTTCCTTGCATGGAAAATAAGAATAAACATAGTCCTCGAAGTAAATGAAGTCACTGATCATGTCTATGGAAAGGTCTCCAAGACATCCAAAGAACAAGCATTATCTGAATACATGGAAAGGGATCTAAAGGCTCAAAAGATTCTTAAGGAATCTATTAAAGATCCTCTCATTCCCTATGTAGCCAAGCTAGAGACATCTAAAGAAATATATGATAAACTAGTAGAACTTTTCTCTGAAAGCATGATAGAAAATATCATATCACTTAGATATGATCTATATAAATTGAAGGTGTCAAAGGATGAAGGGATATCATCATGTCTTTCAAAAGCATCTCAAATAAAAGGGAAATTGCAAGATCTAGGAGAGATGGTATCCGATAAGGAAATGATCTCCATTTTTCTAAATGCATTGACTGATGAACAAGGTAACTCATATCTACTAAGGAAGAGGAATCTATGCCATTCATCAAATTATGGTCTCTCTACAAGGCAGAAGAAGACAGGTTGAAGAAATAAATTAACAAAATATTAGATTGAAGGGATCAGTCAGTGACAAAAAGAAAAGGGAAATTTGGAAAGTTTTGTCCTCCAAAGAAAAAAAAAAACATGGCTAAGGAAAGATGTTATGGTTGCTAGGAACTTGGGCACTATAGAAGAGATTTTCCTAAACGTAAGAGGGACAAGGAAGAAGCTCATATTATTGAGGAAGTGAAAGAACTTGAGACAAAGAAGCTTAAGAAGGAAGAAGCAAAATATCTCTACTATGACTGAGATGATATTCTTGACTATAAGGTAGTTTCCACTTGTAATTTATAGATAGGAGGCAGTCTATATAAGGTAGGATGCAGCAGATTAGGAAATAACATTCTGATAGAAGCATTAGCAGTAAGAGATCATGACATGGGAAGCAGAAATAATGTATGGAATAAATTTTATTGATTACAAAGAATAAGGGCTCTTGGAAACCTCATTGAAATCTCAAGTAATAATTATAGAAAGAAGTAGAGGTCATCATCAACTAGGATCATCATACAATAGTCAATAAGGAAACATTTGCCGGGTGAGGATATGAAAGATCCTCAAATTTCTCTAATGAAATCCTCATCAAAGGATTCGTTGATCTAAAAGGATAACAAATGTTTCATTAGGAATTCCAACTCATGGGACTCAAGGGATGATGGTATGATGAGATAACAAAGAAGTAGGTCTAAAGGATAAAGTTCTTTCATTCAAATGAAGCCGCTACAGGAAGCCTGGATGATTGAAAAGAAAGATGAGGTATGTATGCTTACATTGGTTATTATGAAAGTCATGTCATATGTTTACAGATAATATGGATCATTGTTTCCATCTTGGGAAACATGATCAAAAGAAGAAAGGATCTCCTCTAAAATATTGCAGAAAAACATAAGTCACACTAGATGAAATCAACATAATATGTTCTCATATGAATCATGAGGAAGCTGAATACAATTAAGGAACTTTGATTGGAAGCTCCTAGGAATGAAGTGTGAAAAGAAAGGAAGAGAACATAAAATATGCAACAAAGGTAGAAGGCACTCAACATCGGAGACCAAGAAGACTTGACCGGAATATCTCCCAGAAAGATATGAATACTCTAATGAAATTTGGAAAAAGATGGAGACCCTTGACAATGGATAAATTTGAGAGATGTGTCAACATATATGTAGGATGATGATACCTACAGGAAGATTTCATGATGAAAGACCATCATAAAGTTAATTTTGATTTAAGTAATCATTTCTTATTTTTGCACTAATATCTGAATGGGCTTATGTAGGATTGCCAAAGGGAAGATCTGTGGATGACTTCCAAAAGGACCATATCGAAGGATGTAAGATCCTTCCAGAAAATATGGCATAAATAAAGCAACATGACATGAAGCAAAGCTAGATGGAAAACTAATGAATCACTTTATGATGAAATAAGGACATGACGAACTCATGGTTGAAAGTGATGGACGGTCTGTGCCCTATGAATAAGTCCCTGAAATATGAAGACTCCATGACAAAGAATAAATTCATGACATCGAAGGAAGGAGCTCTTCGAGCAGCTATTTGTTCCATGATCTCCGCATGAGGAGCTGCTATGGGTCCCTAGTTGAGAGGAAGCCTGAAAATAAGTTTCTTACTTAGAAATTCCTAAGCCAAGAGGGAGCTTAGGTACATTAATTTTGTAGGAATGAGTACATTCATTTATTGGAATATGTCCTCCCTATTTGAGAGGGAGAGATAGACATGTCATTCTGATCTTCCCCTGTGAAGACAGAATGGAGGATTGGGTAATCGTTTTACATCTGATATTCTTTGAGGATGAGATAGGGCATCCAATAGAAAAGTAGTCATGGAGGACTAATATTCTTTGAGGGTTGGGGAGTCCAAAATAGGAGTAGTCCTCATGGAACACACCCTGAGTACCGGGGTAGGGGATGTTCCAAGAGAGATAATGATGAGAGTGTCTATAAATCATGGTCTCGCCAACATTGAGCTCATATCTTGTGGAGATATGGAGCTGTTAGTCAAGGCCTTGCTATGTAACAATGTTGGTTGATATGATGCTATACAAATGAGTTACCAATCTAAATTCTTCTTCTGAGAAATTCTTTGGATTGAGAAATTCCAAGTACCATTATGAATACCTCCCTACTTAAGAGGGAGTGTTGAAAAATGTAACTTGGTTCGATCTTCATAATGACATGTAATCATGCTTTTATGTAATAAGATGTAAAGAAGAAAAATAAATTTATTGTATTGCTTGCTTCATGGGTTTCATAAGCAAGAGAATTTATTTTTGAGTCAAGACTCCCATTGAGAGCCTTTAGGAATTATTTGTCATCTAGTCATAAAATGATATAGTAATTTTCATGTAATGAAGTCATGTTACACTTTGTATAGAGTCAAACTTGTCTATGTAAAGTATCCTCCAATACCTTGTCACTTATCCTCTTCAAGTTGACCTACAATGATGGAAGAACTTGCTAGAAGAAGTCGACCTCACTACTTGTCATCATGTCAGCCTAAGGGTCATGAATTGATGTGTATAAGTAGCCTCACTCGGCCTCACTTAGCGACAAGTAACTCAACAAGCATTCGTTGAAGAAGAAGTGCAAAGAAGAGGCTACCAAGAGAAGTGCGAAAAAGGATAAGGAGAGTTTCTTCTGGGGCAGCAAATAAGGTTTCTTCTAGGGCAACGAAGGAGGTTTCTTTTGGGGCAATGAGATAGGTTTCTCCTGGGTCAACGAAGGAGAGTTTTCTTCTAGGGCCAACGAAGAAAGGTTTCTTCTGGGATACTTGTTCTGGGTAACCGAGATAGAGATCTAGAGACTAAGATTCTCTAAAGGAAGCTAGTGAGATTATAGAGACCGAGTTTCTCAAGGAGAAGTCGAGAAGAATCAATGTGAAGTATAGAGACTGAGTTTCTCTAGAAGGAGTCGAGGAGAGCAGTTCGAGATAAAGAAGAAAGTTGAGAAAGGGAAGAAGAAAAACATCAAGGTTAGTGACAAGGTTCTTGGGACGATACTAGAGTCAAGGGTGTTTGTCATGGTATTGGTACTCATCAATTTAAAATCTAGAAAAAGAATTTTGATCGGGTTTTCCTCTCAAGAGGTGAGAGGTTTTGGCCATGGCTGACAAGCCTACATACTGTGTCACTTGTCTTTTATTGTGCATATTGGTAATTCTCTTGATGAAACGAACACAATAATAACATAATGAAGAAAAGACTATAAGTTAAGAAGTAAAAGTATATCACAAACAATTATCAAGTAGAGAAACTCGTTTAACTATTCATGCCATAGATTTCTCAACAGGAATTACAAAAAATACTTAATGTGAATTTCATTTATCTGATATCAGATAGTCAATGGGTGTCACCTTTGGTTATTGTTCCAAAGAAAAATGGGAAATGTAGAGTGTATATTGATTACAGGGAATTGAACAAAGCTACTTTGAAAGATCATTTTCCACTACCTTTTATAGATCAAGTATTAGATACCTTGGCAGGGAAGACATATTTTTCATTTCTTGATGGTTTTAGTGGATATAACCAAATCCAACTAGCACTAGAAGATCAAGATAAAACTAATTTTACATGTTCATGGGGAACATACGCCTATAAAATTCTTTTTTTTGGATTATGTAATGCACCTACAACATTTCCAAGAGTAGTTTTAGGTATATTTTCTGACTTAATTCATGATTTTGTGGAAGTTTATAAGGATGAATTTACTGTATATGGAAACAATTTCGAAGAAGCTCTTGAAAAATTGGAAAATGTTCTTATTATATGTAAATAAGAAAACCTTTCATTAAGCCATGAGAAGTGTTTTATGATGTTCAATGAAGGGATTGTTCTAGGCCACCATATTTCAAGTAATGAGATTAAAGTGGATATACATCTAAAGAAGAAGTGATTTCTAAAATTTCAATTGCTGCTTGTCAAAGGGATGTTAGAAGTTTTCTTGGGTTCACTGGTTATTATAAAAGATTCATAGAAAATATCACAAAAATAACCTCTCCACTTTTCAAACTTCTTATAAAATATTGTAACTTTGTTTGGAATTCTGACTGTTAAAAAACATTTGATTCATTGAAGCAAAAGATCACTGAATCACCAATTTTAAGAAGACCTAATTGGTCTCTTCCTTTTCACATTTCTACTGATGCTTTAGATACAAATTTAGGAGTTGTGTTGGGACAACAAAATCTAACTCATGTTTTTTATTACACAAGCAAATTTTTAGTTGTTGTGCATGCCATTAATAAATTTCGTCATTATGTCACTAGTTATGAAACTTTCATTCATTCAAACCATTTTGTTATTATATATCTAATGAACAAACCAATTACTAATGGTTTAATTACAAGATGGTTATTATTATTGCAAGAAATCAACATTACTATTCTTGATAGACCAAGAAAAGAAAACACAGTTGCTGATTTTATTTCTAGAATGTAGAATTATAATGATGATGTTCCTATAAAAGATAATTTTTCTGATGAATATATTTTTGCAATATCTACTAAAACACCTTGGTTTGAAAATATTGCTAATTATTTAGCTACAGGAAAATTACCTCCATGACTATCAGCTAGGGAAAAACAAAAAGTTATCAAAATCAATGCACCTTATTCTTGGATAGATGGAGAATTATACAAAACCAGCCTGATTTGATCATTCAAAGGTGTGTTTGAGAAGATGAAGTACCAGCCATATTAAAATCTTGTCATGGTGAGCCATGTGGAGGAAACTTTGCTAGCATAATAACTGCTTACAAGATCCTTATTTTAGGATATTACTGGCCATCTCCTTTTAAGGATGCCAAGGAATATGTCAAAAGATGTGATAGTTGTCAAAGAATGGGGAATCCTATTCCATCAGATGAAATATATCTCCAACCACAGGTACTTGTAGAGTCTTTTGAAAAAAGGGCTCTAGCTTTTGTTGGACAAATAAATCCTCCATCTAAACAGAAAAGGTATATACTCGTGTGTAAAAATTATGTTATAAAATGGGTACAAGCTAAACCTCTTTTATTTGCAACTGAAAATGTTGTAGCTACATTTCTTTTGATGATATCTTTACTCGTTTTGGTGTTCCAAGAGAAATTATAACAGATCAAGGTACTCAATTCACATTCAAGTTGGTGCAAAAGAGCATGGAGCAATATAAGATCAAGCATCAAAAGTCTACTCCATATCATCCAAAAGAAAATGTACAAGTGGAGTACACCAATAAAGTACTTGAAGCAATTCTAACCAAAACTCTGCATCTACATAGGAAAGATTGGGCAGAAAAACTTCCAGACACATTATGGGCATATTGAACCACATGGATAAATACAACTGGGCATACTCCCTATGAGCTTGTCTATGGGAAGCAAGTTTTGCTTCCAATTGAGTTCCAAGTGGAAACCTTTAGGACAACAACTAAATTGGGCCTTGATCTATCTGAAGCTCAGAAACAAAGACTAACACAATTGAATGAGCTAGATGAAATTCGATAAGATGCTATCCAAAGAACCAACATAGTTCAACAACAAAGATCAAGATGGAATGACAGATTTATCAAAGCTAAAAATTTCAAGCCAGGTGACTGGGCTTTTCTTTTTTATTCCAAATTCAAAGATTTTAAAGGGAAGTCTCAAACTCATTGGCTTGGTCCTTATGAGATAGATACTATTTTTGAAAATGGAGTAGTCAAAATCAAAACTATTCATGATGAACAAGTTACTTTCTTTGTTAATGGTCATATATTAGGATTCTATCACAAATAACTAACAAAGGAAGAGTTTGTCAAATATTTGAAAGAAAATTATGAATTCAAGTTGGTTAAGAAGAGAGGTTTTTCTCCCCATTCTCTAACTCTATTGTAATTTTTATTATCATCCAATGATAAATAAATAATAATAATAATAATAAAATAAAAGTATAAGTATGAAAACCAACAATGTTGGCACGCTTATACACAAAATATTAACTGAAAACCAATAGTTCTTGGTAGTTTAGATTTTCATAATTTCTTTATCTTTTCCCCATTTCTTTTTATCCCTCTTTCTTCTAATAAGTTTACAAGAGACCAACCTTCTTCAATGATCACCAAAGAAGCAACAAAAATAAGGAGTTCTCCTCTAACCGAGCAGCGAATCTCAAGGAATAAACAACAACAAAATCGGTGTCATTCTACAACTAATCTTCAATCCCGCAGACGATTCCAAATTCTACAGCTAGAACAAGTCAAACAATTTATATTTAGAGAATTTGCAACAAAGGAATATCATAATGAGGTATGTAGAATTATAAATTATTTTCATACAAGAGCATTAGATTTTAATTCATTGGATGGTTTCATTAAAAATCTTGGGCAAATAAAAGGACCTTACAAACTGCCTAAAAATTATATCTCAATGTCATAACCGTTATATCCCCATTCCATCATTATAGTCTAACTTGTCACATCAAATCCATTCGAAATCACATAAATTTTATCGATCCTATGAAATTAGATCTAAAAATCACAGGAACCATGCGAAATAGTTTAGTCCTATCATACTAGTTAAATACCCCGTGAGTACATCATTCCCTTATTAGTTCACTCCATTTCCTACCTCTTTCCATCCAGTTTTCCTACCTTTCCTCCTATCAACCCTCCATCACATTTGTTAAGAAAGAAGCAATTTAAGACTAAGACTTCTCTCCACCATGGGTGTCATCGTCTGATTAGAACCAAATGGAGTCAAGTTCCTTCAGGCATATCCATGAGTCAAAGAACAATTGTAGCAAGTAGGTTGGCTCAAGTTCTTTGAAAAATTTGATGGTCATGAGACAAAGGTGACCAAATATTTTGCTCAGGCTTTGATGGGGTAGAGGAAAAAATTCACAACATCAAACTTATACTGACAAAGTCCATCATGGCAGAAACTACAGAATTACTAAAAAATGGAGAGAGTTGGTTTAAGAATAGGAAAATCAAAGAGAAACACTGGGTAAACTTCCTCATGGATCCAGGTATGGAATTTCTATATTTAAAAGGAGAATTCCAGTCACAACATTGAAAGGAAAATGGATGAATTTGTTGTTAGTTATTCCAATTTTTTTTTATTTTTTTAACCTGCGAAGGAAGATTTGGAACCATGTTCTTTTACCGTGCTCGACTTCTGATGCATTTTATTGATGGGAATGAAAGAAATTTGCATTATTTCTTGCTCCGTAGTCTTAGGAAGATGGCCTCTAGTGTGCAACGAGAATAAAAAACCCTTGATAGTGCTCTCTATCATCGTGGACTCATTAAAATCCTCATAGAAGCACACCTAGAATCCAAAGGAGATAATTGACAAGATTTTCTAGTCCACAATCATTTTGTAGAAGCCCTGGAAGAAGAAATAACTAAAAAGGTTAAAAGAAGTCGGGACAAGTCACTCTCAAACTCTAATCTTGAAGAAGAAAATGAAAAGGAGGGTTCGGGTCAGAACAAAACAGAGGCATTAGAAAACTCACTTGAAGATGATACTCCTCTTTATCGGTATTTGGAAAAATGTAAATAGAAAAATGAAAAAGAAAATATTAGAAGAAATAAATTCACCTCAAGTACCAAACTGCCTAAAGGAAATGAGGAGCCAGAAAAGAAGAAACAGGAACAAACCAACAAAAGGAAAAGCATCCAGACACATATTCCATGATCCATCCTTTTTGTGCACCAATACTACTAAAGCATAGGAAAAACTTTGGCTAGGTTGAATTCTACCGTCCTCTAGCATTTCTGCAACCATATGCTCAATTTCACTCTTTTGGAATCAAATGAATAGCATGATCTTGATCAAAAATAGGTGGGAGGCCTTTGGGAGTCTCAAAAACCTTGGAATGATTGTCCAAGACTTTTTGGAGATATAGAGAAATAGATGATTTCGATGTTTGAACCTCTACTGAGCATAATTGTGCAATTACGCCCCATTTGTCTTTCTTTAGAAGCTTTATCATGCCATTAGAGTTGATTATCTTTCCTGGTTTCCTTGCGATACCCCTTAATTCAACTTCCTTTTCTTCCCAATTTTTTTTTAAGAATTTTTCTTGAAAATTAAAAGCTATCGTCCCCAAATGTTGTAACCATTGGACTCTTAGTACAACATCAACACCACCCATTGGAATGGAAAGCATTGGACTATTTAATACATATTCCCCCATGGTTAACTTGCTATTATGGAACTTTCCAGAGCAGTTTATAATACCTCCATTTGCAACCATCACTTGACACTTTGGTGCTGGATATAAGAATAAATTCAATTCCTTGATTATCTCACAATGAATAGAATTATGGGTACTACATGAATCAATCAACACTATTAATTTTTTCTTCTTGATATATCCTTCTACTTTGAGAGTTTGAGGAGTGGTAATTCCTGCCATTGCATTACAAGATAATGTCAAATTCATTTATTCTTTCTCTAGGGTTGGTTCCTGGTGTATATCCTCATCTTTTGATGTTTCTTTTCTTCCTCCTCTTCACAATCTATGTAGAATAATTTCTTCTCAACATACTTATGACCTTTAGTGTACTTTCTATCACAACTGTAACACCACCATTTTTCTCTATTTTCCTCCAAATGTTGTGATGTCAACCTTGTAGGTTTTGGAAGCTATGAGCAACAAAACTTCCATTTTTATATTTGTGAGTGGTAGACTTCCTTGTTGCCATAATTTTTCTTTCAAATTTTCTTGCCACCTTGAATTCCTTCTCCAATCAATTAGGTTCCTAAAGACGAACCTCATGCTGGATTTTATCCTTTAAAGTCCCTATGAAGACATCAATCCTATGATCCTTTTGAATATCACTTACCCTGATATTCAATTTTTGAAAGTCCTCAATGTGCTCCGCCATTGAACTCTTTTTGTTTGAGATTTAGCAATTGGCTAAAGAAGGTGTTGCTCTTTGTATCTTCATAATGTGCTATCATTTCCTCTGTAAAAATTGACCAAGTGAAAAATGGTTTACGAGAAAAACGCCATCAATTTCATATTAACTGATTGGCTTCTAAATATAAATATGCAATGTGTACCTTTTATGTGTGTTGCACATCACGGAGATCAAAATATTACTCCATCTGTATTATCCATGTTACCGGATTCTTGTCATCAAACTTCCTCATATCGATCTTTGGAATGTGGTGGTTCTTAAACCCAACATTGGAGTCTCTAAAATCATAATTCATATTCCTATTGTCTCCATCATGATTTTCATAGATTACCTTATCACCATTGGGAAGCCTTTCTTCTAGAAACTTTGCCAAACCTTCCTTCAACCCTTCTATCTTGACATTCATCATTACTTCCATGTCTGCTTTTAAACCATCGTTCAAAATTACCATGTCCCTTTTTATATCATCTATCTTAACATTCATCTTGGCTTCCAAATCATTTTTTGTTACTTTTTGTGAGAGAGAAATTTGTTGCACTTGGTCTCGTAATTTTGATATATCATGCTACATTTCTTCCTCTTCTTCATGTGTCATAGAAGAGCTTTCTGGTTGCTTACTAAGTGTGTCCATTTTTTTGTTTCTGTTAAACACACATGGAATGTGGACAACCAAATAAGATAAAGGGTGAATGCATTTACTATTAACAATGATACACATTTATAATACATTGATATGACTATTGGATTCATATTCCAATGTCTCTTGAACTCCCTTTGACTGTTCAATTCCCACACCTTAACCCTTAGCCGATTAGGCATCCAACATTCCCCCCTTAATCCGAAGGGGTATGTACAAGTACAAAAAGAGAGCTATAATACAAAATAAAATAATGCATGATAGCAATACGCTGAATGTGATTTTTGATCATGGCATAAGGTGGGAGAACTTAAGGTCTCAACCGACAGTGGTTTAAGGATGACCACCAACACTGGAACACTTAGTGCAGTTCCCGAAACTCTTTCAAATCTGGCAAGAAGTTGAAGTCTTATGCTAGAGGAAGTGTCCCTAATGCTTTGAAGAGGGAGACCTTCAACCTGGAGAAAGGGAGGTCTACAACCTGGGATGGTTTAAGGAAGGCCACCAACCAAAGGAATGCTTAGTGCGATTCCTAAAATTGTTCCAAATCTGGCAAGAAGCTGAAGTCTTCTACTAAGAGGAAGTGCTCCTTAATGTTTTAGAGAGGGAGACCTTCAACCTAGAAAAGAGGTGTTTGCAACCTGTGGTGGTTTAAGGAAGGCCGCCAACCATAGGCATGTTCAGGGGCTTCTGTGTTTCTGACTACAACTCTAAATCTGGGTATGACTGTCTCTAGCTGTAGGCTCAGGCAATAGGTTCAGGTTGTGGCTCAGGATCACTTGATTTATCCTTGAAAATTAAAGATTACCATTAATCCCCCCTGTTAGATATAAGGTGAGATGATGGAGAAAACTCAACTGAACGACTTTTCAATACTCTAGAAGAAATTTTGACATATCACTGAAATATCTTCTTGGATGTTGAATCCCATTGCCAAGAAGCGATCCATTCAAGGTGAATCTTTGTTCTTGTAGGAGGCTTGTTTCTGAAGCATTTGTCTGAAGAATGATTGTGTTGACCACAATTCTTGGACAGGTGAAGACCAAAACAATGATCTTTCACATGGCCAACTCTATCACATTGCTGGCACCTAACATTCTGTTGTGGCTGCTGTGGAAGAGGAGCAAGATCTGAAAGAGGTGAGGATGAATTGCCATGGAGAAACCTAACACTTTGAAATTGTATGGGCTTGGAATAGTCTGGAGTGTGAAGATAAACCCCCTTATCATATCCAAGACCTGTTTTATTTTTGTTGTTGACAATATCTTCCTAAGGTCTTATGATTGACTTGGGAAGTGCAAGCTGAATTTTTGCATCTGTAAGCAAATATGCTCCTGAAATAGGCACATGATGGGAGTCAACCTTAATGTCACCAGTTTGATCACTTGCTAGTTTCTGATGGGTGTCGGGATGCTTATGCTGCTATAACTCATCTTGCTGAAGCTGAGACTCCAACTGCAAAAACTCTATATTTTCTTGTGAATTCTGTAAGGAAATTTGAATGTCAAAAAGAGTTTCCTTACTGGCTTTTACCATCCCATCAATAGTGGAACATATTAGGCTATTCAATAACTTTAATGCATCATCAATTCAATCCATTTCATAAAAATGCTTCAACTACAAATGCACTTTCTTATGGAGAGATATCTCACACAATGCTAAATAGCTGCAACTTTAAAAAATATAAACAATCCCTAATGCTTATGAACACTGTGCACCAATATCACTAATAGAAGTAATAATATCACTCTGCAATGCTTATTGAACTTGTGGTAATTTAGAGGAGCATCAATATTATACTATTTAGAGAAGCTTTTCGGAGTATCAAATCTGAAAATTTAGCCTGTGTGCAATATGGTTGCAGATAGAAAATTGAACTCTGTCATTCCCTTTGACTTCAATAATACAATAACCAATATTGAGATGCGATCTTATAAAATCCTCCAACATATACACTTTCAAAGTGGAATGACGGCTATCAAAACTTCAACATCCATCGCACCATGTCATGGAATTGTTAAGCTCCATTAATTTTTTTACCAACTGATGCCTACAATTATGGAAGTAAACTACAGTCTTTCCTTAATTTCTGGAAACCAACTGCAATAATTTCCTTAAATTAAGGAAATCAACTGCAGTTAATTAATTTTCTTGTTGGGAGCTTCTGAAGTGGTCCATTACTCCATCTGGAGTTCTCTACCTTGATATGTGGAACACCTGACACATAGCCAACAGAAGCTTGATGGAAGCTTGGCTATAAATACTTATGTTTGGTCCCCAAGCTTGTATCTCAATCCCCTTTAGTTTTTATACCATCAAGCTGAGAGAGCAGAGCTTGGAAGTGCCTTCAGACTTTCTGTATTCTTTTCTTTCTACTTGGATGAAGATTGTGTTACGATATTTTTTAGGCGTGGATAAAACAAGGCAGCAGCTGTTGCTCCTCATTTGAACGACTTTGGATTGAAGTTGGAGCGCTGTTTTCAGTCAAGAAAGCAAGTGGACTGTGGAAGCGTAATAGGAAAGTTTTGGTTTGCAGCAAGAGCGTTATCAATGGCTGGAGGTAATTTATTTTCCCTGGGCATTAAACCTTCATTTTTGATTCTTTAAAGAAATTAATTCCGAATGTAAAGAATCGTATTTCTGCTTGCATTTTTACTGGGCATTAAAGTTTATTCCAGTTATTTTTTTTTTTTACGATTCTTTAAGTTTTTATGATTTCTTTAAAGTTCTAATTCCGCATATAGAATCGTTGTCATAAACTTACATTGGTATCAGAGCGTACACACTTATCTCTGCCTTGGTGTGTTCTGCTTACCAAAACAAGTTGTTATGAGAACAGAAATTATAGATCTTCCACTTTTATAAACAACCACTATAGAAGATACATTCACGCATTTGGCTTTAGAATATGATTCGTTTAATTTCCGGATTTTATTACTCTTGAGAAATGGTCTTAATCGACCCAGGTCCCACATGATCTCTCATTTCTATATTTGAGTACTTTTGTGAAATGGCTTTGGAATATATTTTATTTCTGAGAAGACACATATAAATCGATATTGGTCTCTGCGTATTATCACAAATTTATGATACATTTGGGGTTTAACAGTGGTGTCTTGGTCTTTTGTCTCTGGTATATGGTATGTGATTATAACATCCGCCATGATTTGTATGGAACTATAATCTGGAATGAACCTCTGAAAACAACAGTGAAGAATAATTGAAATTTAGCTATATAGTCATTGTTACAGTCTTGGTCTAGTAAATTTTGCAGCTCGACTTACTAGATATTGTGGGTTTGTCTGGTACTGTTGTAAAGATGACTGCCTGAATTTTCTTTTAATGTCTGATTTATCTCTTAGGTTCGAGATGAAATGGTTTTCATTAAAAGGAATTTAATTTTATTTATCTTGTGAGAGAATAGCTTGTTTGCTTGTCTATGTTGTTTGTTTTATAAACTTACAGACGGAGCCTGAAGTCAAGCCAGCTAGCCTTCGAACTGCATTTGCTATGCAAGTGCAAAGTAGATCAATGATGCTTCAGTCTATCTCCGGGTTTTGTTTATAAACTGAACAATCGATTTGCAGTCATTTACGGTAATGCTGACTGTTTTAACTTTAATTTTAATTTTATTTTGTGAGGAATTATTACCGTCATTTACCGTAATGCTCACATTTATGGCAGTTTTTACAACAAACAGTGATATGGAGTTTATTTAAAATGTCATTTTGACTTACTCTTTTCAGGAAACATTATTTTTACTTTGGTTAAGTTTTGTTTATGCAATTTATGTAAGAAATAATGTCTAGTGATCCATATAATTTTATATTAATTAGAGAATAGCCACAACATCTTTAATTAAAAAATATATATATTATGATCGGTTAGGATCACATAAGGATTATTTAGACATTAATTGTAATTAATTAGACTAAATATAATAAATTTTATCCCACAGGAATTTTTATTATATTTATGTAATTAATTAGGATAAAATTTCATAACCTACTCACAGGAGTTATGAATTAATAAGTTTTATCATAAAGTTCATAATTATGTAAAATTGAATTTGTTTGAATTAAAAACTTAGCCCACAGGCAATTTTTATGTCATTAGATTCAATTTTGACCATGATTTACATTGGTAAAACATGAAATTTTATCTAAGCCTCAATTTTAACATAAGCATGTGATTTTTAATTTGATGCAGTTGTACAACCTGCAAATTTCTCTGAAATTCGTTGTGACATTCCCGAACTTAAGGGAGATAACTATAAGGTTTGGAAGGAGAGGATTCTCCTTCATTTGGGGTGGATGGACATAGATTATGCTATTAGGAAAGATGAACCACCGACACTCACTAATACCAGCACTGCAGCGGACATCACGCTTTATGAACGATGTGAGCGATCCAATCGTCTAAGCATGATGCTCATTAAGACTAAAATTTCAGCTGGTATTCATGGTTCCGTTGATCAGCATGAAAAGGTCCGAGACTTGTTGAAGGCCATTGATGATCAATTCATCACTTCAGACAAGGCACTAGCAAACACCCTAATCATGAAGTTCTCATCCCTAAGGCTCACCAGTGTGAAAGGTGTGCGCGAGCACATCATGCAGATGAGGGACACTGTGGCTCAATTGAAGAAACTCGAGGTTGAAATATCGGAGTCTTTCCTAGTGCACTACATCCTGAACACCCTTCTGCACCAATATGGACCTTTCAAAATCTCATACAACAGACATAAGGATAAATGGTCAATTAATGAACTCATGACCATGTGTGTTTAAGAGGAAGAAAGATTGGTGATGGAATTGGGAGAGAGTGCAATGTTGGTAATGCATGGAAAGGGAAAGGTAAAGTACCTCCCCAAGCTGATATCAAAAAGGATTCCAAGTGTTTCTTCTGTAAAAAGAAAGGACACATGAAGAAGGAATGTGTTAGCGCTTGAAATTTCACCTCAGGTTGAGAAAGGCAAACCTCAAGGCAACATCAAACCATTTAGCCTCGTAGCTAGCCCTATGGGGCAGGAGTAGGCTCTCTCCGGTCAATCTCAGTAAAATCTTCAATGGATGAGATGACCAATAGGGTAACACTGATTTTAGGCTAGTAAACTGATCAAAGAGTTTGATTTAATAAAATAATGGGGTTTTTCTGGGCTGCATGGGCAAAGTCACAGTTTCAGCAGAGAAATATAATGAATAACACAGATTATCGACTGAGGCAAGGTAGGCAAGAAATTTAACATCAAATTGAGATTAAATGGGATGGCAAGACTGGTGAGGAGCTAAGGAGGGAAAACAATACCTTTGAATCCTCCTTAAACAGTAGAAAACATTGAACATGAACAAACTTATAGGCAGAGCATATAATACTATGAATTCTACCTAAACACTTCATTTGTTCACTCAGAAATGATTATGAAGTGAAATGAAACATAACAATTTACATATGAAACACAAGAAAAACATATGCTAAATTATCATACCACAGGAATCTCAGAAGTCAGAGCTGTATTTTCATTAAACTCTCTGCCAAAAATTGTACATGGTAAGCTCTCTATTCTCCAGCCCTCAGAACTCAGAACTCCCCCCTCTCTTACAAATGATTTTGTTTTTAATATATGAAATAAACACAGCTAGGGGAAAACAAATCTACCCCAAGACCAGGAATTTGTTTTTATCATTATTAATAAATAAACTAACAGAAACAATCAGCTCCTCTGAAAATAAAAATGCGCTCCTTCTTCTACTCGAACTGTTGAAAACTAATGAAGCGGTGGCATTACAGGTGTCACTCCTATTTACTGAATATATAAGCAATCAAATCTTGTATGCCGCTTTGCAAACTGCGCCCCAAATCTGGAAATGCGTTGGCCATTTTAATAAAACAACCTTTAAGCTAACATTCCGCCGATTCAGCTTATGGTGACAACTACACTGAGAGCGTTTTACATGGTTGCATCCCAACAATCGCCCGCAATCCCACAAAATCCCCAAAAGATCCCACCGTGATCTGGATCTTGGCATTGTGAAAGCCACATGTCAATATGCTCAACCATTTGTTGCCTTGCCTTGTGCACTAAGTCTGGGAAAGCACAATCAGAAGCGTCCCCCTCGATTCTGGAAGGTGACTGAGAACATCCTTGAAATTGGCATTAAGACTGAAATTATGGCCCAATTTTCCGCTATATGTCTGATCACCTTCAAAGTCATGGATAGCAGTTGGGCAGTTATCTCCAATGTTCTTGCCTGGGCAAATAACATCTCTAGGGCTTGCAGAGCCTGGAATGGTACCATTACCTCATAATCCTCCATGAAGTCCCCACAGAGAAAAAGAATACGTTTGTCTGAGCCAGTGACCTTTACTCCCAATGCTTTGAAAAAAAAAGGTGTATAAACTCAGGGTGTCCAGGCCAAACTGCACCAGTGATCAGATTTCCATCAACGAAGCAGGTTGATATCGGCTCTGGATCTTTCCACACTACATCTGCAGCAACAATGACAGGCTTTACGGCAAGGTATGTAGTACATGTTTTCTCTTTCAATATACCTGCACCAGCAAGAATCAACTGCCCACTGTAAACGCAATGCAGATGGAGTAAAAACAAGAACTGGCCAAGCATCTTTGAGATATGAGGCAACAGCAATAGCCTGCAAAGTCTTTCCCAGTTCCATTTCATCTGCTATGAGAGCTCGTCCACCATTAAGGCCACGTGCCTCAAGATCAATCAATGCCTTAATTGTTTCCAAACGAATTTGCCATGGCGTGCTTTGAACGTCCTGAAATGGTTTATAAGTTCTTCCAAGTGTCCCATGGGTACAAAGTGCGACAATTTCAATGCAATTTGTGTCCATTGTGTCTTGGCATCAATCTGTCAAATTGCAAGAGAGAGTTTATTCGTTTTAAGAGTGGCAGTAACGCTTGAATACTCTGTTGCCCAAATTCAATTTTGCCTATCGAGTCCACAAGTGCTGCCAGCCAATATACATCTAAGTATGAATTTCCACTATTGTCTTTCAGAGAGAAAATCAAGATATATTATACTGAGAAAATATAATGAACAGGTACATATAAAGCCAAAATACATAAGCCCGCTGATACAGGCCTGTAACATGATGAATTTAGTGTTTGACTCCATGCTTGGCTGCACCTCTTCATTTAGACCGAGATCTTTACTAATTCCCCGATCCTCAATAAGGGCTCCAACTCCGGAAATCAAAAGGAATGCAAGCGCAATTGTTCGAAATGCACACCATAGTTTTCAAGCGTGGTTGCACAAGAAACTCCATATTATTAGAAGCAGACTTGAGGGCATTGTCCGTTATCAAAGTAAAACTCTTTAATAATGGCAGCAGAAAATCATATATATTTGTCAAGGCAGAAAGCAATTCTCGATTATCTTCATTGGAAACCCCTCGTGAGATGAAACATGAGGCAGCAGCAGGATATGCTTCCACAAAAGCATCCAGAGTAGCAACAGCATCATTTATGAAGTCCATAACCACCAGTAAATCTTCATGAAGTTGTCCCACCATTGAAGTCAAGTTTCTTCCTGAGAAAGGCAGGGCCTCGAATGCAGAACGGCATCGATGGTGCATTGTCTCAACTGTGTAGAAACTGAGGGACTACCTCCTTTAACTCATTAATTAAATCTGGCTGTGATTTTAGGGCATTAATAACTAATGATCGGGCTAGCTTTTGCATTATCATGCCCATATATAGCACAAACATTCATCAATTTTGGCATGTCCAACAACCTTTTCCCCAGCAAGAGATCAGTGTGCTCCTTTGAGCTAAAGCTTGCACTTGCACAAGCTGCAAGATCTTGATTTGATGACATGCGATACAGGACCATGAAGACACGTTGGCTTAGCTCCTGATCTTCAACGAACAGCAGGGCATTCCCAGCGCTAACACAATCATTTAATTCAATAGCTGTGACAATGAAATTTATTCGGGATTTCCAGTGAGACTTTCTCCAAATAGCTTTTTGCCTCTGATTGCTGATGATGTTTTGAATTGTGCTTGTGCAGGGATAGGAGCTTGAAGTCACTGCTGCCTGTTGAAGAACTGTAGAGCTATAGAACATCATGACAAATTACATATTAATGATTTCTTCTTCAAAATAGGGTTTTGAAGAAGAATCAATTTCACATTTAACTTGACAAGGCGGAGTCTAACAGAATGCACCAAATTTCAGAAATGGCTTGCGGACAAAGGTAATTTAATCTCATTTGTTTGTTATGAATCTAATATGGTTAATGTTAATATTAACACATGGTGGATTGATTCTGGATCAACAATTCACATTTCGAATTCCTTGCAGGGTTTGGAAAACCTAAGGAAGCCAGTGGGAAGTGAGCAAAGCATCTTATCAGGAAACAAGATGGGCTCGCATGTGGAAGCTATAGGAACATGTTATTTAACTTTAAGTATTGGCTTTGTTTTATAATTAGAAAAGACCTTTTATGTTCCAAGTTTTTCTAGAAACTTGACTTCAGTTTCAATGCTTGTACTTTTTGGATATTCCTTAAACTTTTCAGAAAAATCTTTCAGTCTATTTTATAAATCTGATTATGTTGGGAATGGTATTTTGTCTAATGGTCTTTACTGTATCAATTTACAAAACAATGTCACTTATGATTCAATGCATGTTCACACTAGCACTAAAAGATGTGTTATTAATGAAGATTCCTCTAAATTATGGCACCAGAGACTAGGTCATATCTCCATAGAAAGAATTAAAAGATTGGTAAATGAAGCAGTACTTAATACTCTGGATTTTACTGATTTTGAGACTTGTGTGGACTGCATAAAGGGAAAGCAGACCAACAAGTCAAAGAAAGGTGCCAATAGGAGTTCGAACATATTAGAGATTACCATTCAATATATATCGACCATTTTAAAAACTCATAGCATATATCGACGCCTTTTTTTTAACGTGTTTTCATATCAAAGAACCACATATGCCTCCAATACATATACACACAGTTTTCAAGAAGGAATTATGGCATACCAAGAATTGAATGCTGATATTTATATAGATGTTTGGACTATAATACGAACCAATATTCTCTGAAGAAAGTAGACCTCAATAATAGAACCAACACCTAAGGAATTTCATGCATATATGGTGGATATCACCATTCTTGAAAAAACTTGTTCCATGCGTTTGTCGCCCGTTTTGGCACACAATTGTAACCCAGATATAGAATGGCTCTCACCGGGCTCACTTGATTTGAAAACAAGAGATCAATGCCTCAATACCTCTAAATCTATAACTAACATTCCCACCTCCCACCTATTTTCACACCTTAATTTGCCTTAGTAAAAACACAATTTTTAGACATGATATAATTTCCTATGCAACAGTAGTAATAATGGGGACTGGTAACGACTTTGCAATGTTCGAGAATGGTGAGATATGGCAGGTGCAAAGCAAAGTGTCGTGCGGATGCGGACCTCGCCCTGGCAAGCCATCTGAACACGATAAACCCAAAAATAGTCTGGTGTTAATCTATTTTTGAATGTATATTTGGATTGCTTTTATAACGTGACAGAGAATAATCGTTGCAGATATATCATATCTCAACAGGAAATGGATGCATCCCACTACGAACTAGAACTCAACAATGATTCTATGCAACAAGTAGAGTGGTATTTTCTTGAGTATTATGCGCCCTTCTGTGAGCAGTTCGAACACTAGACTTCTTACATTTCCAGCTTCAAATCCCTGAAGGATAACTTGACGATCACAATGAGGCAGAGGTGTTTACCCAACATTCATTAGCAAGCCTCCACTATCGATTGAAGCTAAGAGTCGTTTTGTCCAACACCATCAATTGAAGCTAAGGGCCGTTCCTTGGAAAATAATGCAATTTCACCTCCTGCACATCATTCTCTCTAAACCAGTGCAATGACCAGCCTTTGTTGGTACATTAAGGGTATGAAATTCAGGTTCTTCGCTCTCGCCCAAACTCCCGGCGCCTCAATCTGGAGGCAATCAATGATTGCAAATAAAAGGATATTTTCCAATGTATGTTGTTCAACGATTTCGACGTGCTGTCCAAATCCGACAACAATACATACAACATCAGCATCAACATATACCATACAACATCAACATCTACCATACATAAATCCAATTTAGAAATAGGATTTCAGTATCACTTGAAGAATACCGACAGCCTTCCCCTTCGTCACTTTGCATTGGTCTGTGAATACGATAATGGAGGCAGAGGGTTCATACAGTGGGAAGGCCTCCCAAGTGATGTCAAAAGGTAAGAATCACAAACAAATATGTCAAACAACACAAACGAGTATCCTCAGTTTTACTGTCATGCGAACTACGAGAGTTTTAAGAGGGTCCAGGTCAAAAATTTGGTCGAAATCACAGGCATAACCTTTAAGATTGGTTAGAAAATGCCTTTCAAAGTCTAGAAGCCATCAGGTTCAAGTTTATATCCTTTCAACGACCTTTCAATGATATGCCTTTCAAAATATATATCCGTCCTTTACAAACAAAATGTAACGACTTTACTGAGCTCTATCATACAGAGTCGTCTAAATATGCTTCTGCAAACAATGATTCGACTTAAAACTAGTTGTTGGAGGATATGGCTATCCTGGCCGTGGAGAAGCAACGTCAAATTGTGCTTGCCACAAGCAAGCAATAATTTTATGTACAACAAAGAACAATCATGATTTGCTGAGTTCAATGTACAACATACCAATCACCATTTCACCGCATCATACTGCTCTCTTCAATCACTCTTGCAAAACATTTTCAATGCAGAATAATTACACCTTTAGTCTTTATTCTGGCACTAATTTTTTTGCAGAGATTCCATGCACAAAAAGATAATTCAAGGAGGAGACACTAGTGCTCAATCATGAGGCGTTTAGTCTGCCAGGGATGCAGAACGAACAACCTAATGTTCACTAAGCAGAGCAGTCCAATCGTTTTGGTTGGGAAATTAATGTGACAGAGCCATCAACATAAACTTTCACTTTGACAAGAAGTGCGCAAATAGAAATCGACCCGTATAAAGCCAAGAGGTGGCATAAAAGTATTTTAAGAATTGTACATGGCAGGGACGTTCTGACACCTTTTAATTTGAGTGAGGATGGATAGTGCTGATAAGTTCTGAGCACCAGGTTTAATTAAATTTATATGCTGTCATTTTTGAGTTATAGGCACCACATGGAAATGAAGACGACAAAGCCAGTGGTTGGGCAAGGACACAAGAACAATGCCTTAAATTGGAGCACAACCAACAATTGCCCTCTCTGATACTATGTTAAACACACATGAAATGTGGAAAACCAAATAAGATAAAGCGTGAATGCATTTATTATTAACAATGATACACATTTATAATACATTGATATCACTGTTGGATTCATATTTTAACATCTCTTGGATTCTCTTTGACTGTTTAGCTCCCACAACTTAATCCTTAGCGAATTAGGTGTCCAACAATTTCAAGGCATTTTGGAAGAAAACAATGATATATATGCTTCACTATGCCCCTTGAATCACTTCAAACTGATTTTTCAAACAAAAGCTATGCAAAATTTAAAAAAATACACAACCTTTTCTTGTTTTTTAGGAGCTTGATATTGAAACTATTGTACCTATGTAATTTCAGATCTCCAAGATATGAAATTACATCCTATGGTAGCCCTCTGAGTTTTCCTACCAATGCCACAAGTTAGACCAAAATTGGATTCTTCAAGGTTTTGTGCCCTCATGGTTGTCATGGAGGAAAACCATATAGTGGTTCATATACCCATTTGAGGAGGTATCTTTGCGGGGCGTTGGAAAATGATCACAAAAATGGTGTTGTGGGGATAGAAATTTGCCCAAAGGCCTCAACTAAACAAAGAAGAAAATACATCCAAATAAAGGAGGTTGCCCAACAAAAAACCAAGAAATAAGAAACTCATTCTGAATCAAGTGCAACCTCTAGATTTGGTAGTTCATCTCCTCATGGTACTTTTGCAACCGCTAGAAGTAAAAGAACAATAAGGGATTTCTTGAATATTGTTGGGAGGGATGATGTGGATGGAAAGATAGTCTAGTTTCTTTGTGCTTTCGGTGTACCATTCAATGTGCTTCACGCTTCCTATTGGCATGATATGGATAAGGTCATCAATGAAGCCCCAAAAGGATATAAGAGCCCCAACTATGAGAAAGATAGAACAATGTTATTAGAAAGAGAAAACGCAAAGGTTTAAAGAGATTTGACCCGTTTTACAAATGAGTGGGTGGATTTTGGGGTATCCATTGTATCAAATGAGTGGAAAAATGTTAGAAACCAACATTTGATAATTGTTCTTGGTGTTTCTGCTAGTGGTGCAATGTTTATTGCATGTCATGACTCCTCCTCCATCAGTGAAACTTCCTAAAACATTGATCTCCTATTGCAATCAATCAAAGATGTTGGTACTAATAATGTGGTTCAAGTGGTCACTAATAATGCAACAAATTGTAAGGTAACAAGAAAAATTATTGAGTGTACTCATCCACACATGTTTTGGTTTGGGTGCTTGGTGCACACATTGAACCTTTTGATGCATGATATTGTGAAGCATAAAGTGCACACATTGAACCTTTTGATGCATGATATTGTGAAGCATAAAGAATGTGAATGGAGTAATGGGCTTTACAAGAGAGGGAAGAAACTCACTAAATTTATCACAGGGCATACAAGGGTAAACTACTTTTATGGCACTTACTCCAAGTTGTAGTTGCTTAAACTTGCAAAAACAAGATTTGCAAGTTATAACCTCACCTTTAGGTAACTAGTGAAGGTGAGACAAGCTTTAACTAATATGGTGACTTCTAAATCATGGGAGGACAATAACACTAATAGAGATGGTGCTAATGTAGCCAAGGACACTATTCTTGACAATTACTTTTGATCATAGATTAAATATGTTATGCAATTCACCAAATCAATTTATTACATGGCCAAGTTTGCAGATTCAGATCGACCAATAATTGGGGAGGTGTATGGCAAATTGATAGCATGTTGGGGTACATCAAAGACATTTTTGAACTTAGATATATCACCTTGTACAATTATATTCATACAAAGGTGGTGTTATCTCGTAGAGAAAACCCCAACTATAAGGGAAAAACAATAAGGTAACCTCTAACTAATCTTTTGAATCGAAAGATAGCTCTTTCAATTCGAAGGGTGATCCCTTCTATAACTCAGTCAAATTTGACTCGTTATGTACTTAGAATAATGGCTATATTTGATTGGATTATATAAAATTGGTATGGAAAGGTTAAGGAAAAACCATTTGGCATGGAGTTTTTTTTACAACAAGTTACTGATTACAGGCTATATGAATAGAATACATAGGCAAGGTAGCAACAAATTTCTTAGACAATTCATCAGTCAACTATGATAGAAGCAGATAGAAATAAATATAAAAAACAAAGCAATTGGTGAATTCTGTGAAAGATATTCAAGTTGAAAACATATAAACAATTTGGCAATTCTAAATTTGCATTGATAAACAAAATTCAGATTTAATCACTCAATTCCAAACGTAGAAGATTTATGGATCATATTGTGAAATAAAAGAAATAACATACACTAGAAAACAAGCATGAAACCCATCACACAAGAATCTATGTAAATCTGAACAAGTAACACTGATCACAACAATTTATATTATTGTCAAAATTCTACACACTGTACCAGGGTTCTGTAAGAATTTTCCAACCCTTTCCAATTACAAAGTCTCTGTCTTTATAGAATACTCACATAATGTAAGCAAGTTTCCATTAAAGATTTAATTACAAATTCTAAAACTAGATGACCAATTCTCTAATTAAAAATTGAATACATTACATTGTTCCTGTTAGCCTCCTGCTGCAGCAGGTTACTCATATTTCATGATTGACATTTTACAGGCCAAATATGTCATACTTTGCATGCTGCAATGTTCCATATTTGCTAAACAGTCACCAAGGAAAGAAGGCTACTCATAGTTCATCTAACTGCTTTCCAATTTTGAAAAGTCATTCCAATTTTGTAGAATTTTCAGCTAAAGGGAGGTCCAAACAGCTTAATCTTGGTCTCCCTAGGTTTCAATTTCCTGTTTTAGAATATAGAGAATGAAAATCTTTCCAAACAGCTTAATCTTGGCAGATTCTTAGATAGGTAGAGAATCAAAGGAGCCCAACTGCTTAATCTGGGCCCTTGGAAGAAATAAGGGTAGTTTGTAGATAGAAAGGCATAAAAAGAAAAATTGAAATGTTGGGTCTGCAAGTCTAAGTGCACCCAAACCAAAAGAAGAAAAAATGTTAGGTAAGTAGGCTGGGTAAGTAGTTTTGAGGTTGCAGAATCTTGATGTCTGTTCATTGCCATGTTTTAAAATATCATCTCTACTCAGGTCACAGTCATCAAGCATTTTTCATATGAAGGAGCTCAAATCAGGCATAACTAACTTCCCTTTCTCCATCTTCCCCAAATTATTAACTAATTTCCCCAAAAGAGGTCAAGATCTGCTTGATATCTCTTAGTTTCATCACTCTCCATGTCATTAGCCTTGGTGAAGATCTGCTTCACTCAAGAAGGATCTATACTTTCTCTACACAGCTCCATCCCCCCTTTGAAGCCTAAGATCTCTGAAACTTAGCGCTTTCTTGTCATCTCCATATTAACTGCTGACATTATTATTTAACTCCCTATATTTTCCCCATCCCCCTGCTAAAACTATGTAGATAATCCCCTTATGTAAATATCCTCTCCCCCGGTTGAAAATAACCATAAATACCCCCAGGAATTGCTCAGTTTATCTGAAACTTAGCAAGAACCCTCGTGTTGCCCCTTTAAACCATCTTCTAATGCAATGGACTCCTTTCAAAGCATAAAATTCCTTTTTAAGTTATCGGACCCCTTCCGAGGCCTCAAATACTCTTCAAAAAACACATATTCACTCCTTCCGATCACAATAAACCCTTGACCGACTCCCATAACATTCTTCCGATCCTGGTGAGCCATCTCGCATCGGCATATCACAATATTTTATACCACATAGGTGTGCCCCTTTCCTTTTTGCCCGATGCGATATCGCGATATCGACGATCGGCGGTCGCAAGCATCGCAGTTCCAAAGTAAATACCTTCTCTTTCTCCGCCGATGCGATATTGCGATCGCATCGGAAGAAGTTTATCGCATCGCAGTAACATATGAGTCACCCTGCCACGTCACCTCGCTGACGTCATCCGCCGTACAGCTGACGTCATGCTGACGTCAGCATCCAGAAAAAGAGAAAAATGCGCAAGCACGAAAGTCGAGCTTCGGAGCTCCGGAACGAGAAACGGAGGCAGTTTTTGATGCACGATTAGCGCGCATCGCTACGGGAAATGAGCAATATTGGGGAATCTTTAGGGAATCTTTTGATTACTTGGCCCTTTTTGCACCGAAAAAGCCCGAAATTGCCCGATTTTGCCATATGAAGTGAATTTGAAGACAGAGAGAGACCAGGAACAAAGATTAAAGTGTATCAGATTGAATATGCAGACAGAAAGCACGTCAAAGAGTATCAGGAAGCGGCGGAGACCATCAATGTAGCGGCGAAGAGTATCAGCGAAGATCTTAGCAGCGACCCAAAGCAGGTGAAAATTAAACACCTTCCAGCAAAGTCAAAGAAAAGGGCGAAGCCACTCAAGGCTCTCAAATCACGGTTATTGCACATTTAAACTCACACCAGAACAGAACTGCAAATCCCAAAGCATAGTTATTCCAGCAGTACTGCATCGAGCCACCAAGGGCCACATTGCACTCTTTTTGATCCAGCTACCTCTGACACAGTTCAATAGATATTTACCTGCATTTAATTTTGGCACAATTTTAGGTTTAGAAATCTCTTTTTGCAGACCTGTTTTAGGTCGATTGTAATAAATATTTTGAGATATTTACACTATAAAAACAGCCCTCAAGATTGTATTAAGGGTTGGTTGGTCGACAAGCTATCTTTAGCTGATTTTGCTCCAGGAGAGACTCGCACTGTAATACCTGATAGTTTCTATAATCAAAGACTGCTTATGAGCTTTGGAGAATGGATTGTTCACTGTGTTTAACGGTTGAAGAGTGATTATAGAATTCTCGTGCTGTTGCATAACTCAATAAGTGCTTCTTACCTCTGTTTTCCATTCATAAGTTACCATCTAAACAACAGAAAAGAAGATTAGCTTAGAATTTGTTTAAATTCACTCTATGCTCAATTTCTGTTGTTTCTTTATGTTTTCCTCGGTTTAGGCATAAATATGAATTCCACATGGCTCATGTTTGCCCTAAACTTATCACGCATGACAGTTATCCAGGGATTCTTCATTGCCCCTAGATAGAGATCATCCTTTCCTCTGTTAAGCTGAGTGAGAGATTCTTAAGTGCCTCTCATTCCTTACATGTCATTCATCCTTTTAGTCTGAAAGTTGTGTTATGTGCAGCTATCCCGCTCCATATTCCTCTTGTGACCAAGAAAATGCACTGGAAATCCTGACCCATGACTCCATGCCCAATGGTTTGAAACTATCACTTCATGAATTGCCTCTCTGCTTGAAAGCATCCACCTTCCATCCAAACAAAACAACAAAACCCCTGTACTCAACAACTAGCCTAAAATTACCATCAACTTAGTTAAATCATAAAGAGAGAGCCCTCTCTGATTGCAGGTGGGCTAGAACCTGCAGTCCAAAGATTGGTTTGTGGTTACCTCGGCCGTATCCCTACAGGAGCTTAGGGATAACCTGAGTGATAACATAATGGCGACTCCGCTAGGGAACTCCTCAGATAAACTCACTAAACCAGTCTGCAGCTCCACAGAGGAAGAAACCGACCTTTGAAAGTCTCGGTCGACCTGTGTTTTTAGAAAAATTTCCCAAAAAATAGATTAGAAGCTAGCTCCTAAAAAGCAAACGCGTAATACACGATCAAATCCTGATCCCAATCGCCCCGCGCTTTTTGAAAATCTGAATTTAATCCCTAAGATCATTAGAAAACAAAAGCAAAAAGAAGACCCAACTGCTGCGAGTCCTGAAACAGTTCAGCCAAGCAGTGTTCCAACCCCTGTCAAATTTTTATTTCAGTCAACCCCAAGTTCCCCTAGTTCATCATCCCCCTCTCCAAGCAGCTCTTCTACACCTCCATCCTATACCCCTACTACCACTACTACTCCTTTTACCCCGGTTGTTCCTGTTATCCCAGTAGCCCCAGTTTTTCCGCTTATCCCCATCACCATGGCTAATAGATATGCGCCCTTACAGCTGCCTGCTAATCCCGGGGCTATGCCTCAGGACTACCAGACAAAAATCACCTATTTTGA
>APFE031734067.1:231249-263128 GCA_000404065.3 Pinus taeda | reverse complement strand
TGTGGGCAGACAAACTTTCCACCAAGAAATCCATTGGGATGAGCCCTTATGAACTAGTATATGGCATGGAAGCCAAATTTCCTTCATCTTTGGGCATTCCTACTATTAAACTGTTGTAGGAAATTCAGGCTGAACCAAATGACATGCAGAGAAGAGTTAATCAAACCATTCATCTTCAGCAAACCAGAGAGCAAGTCTACGACAGAGCTCAAATACTGCAAGAAAAACTCAAAAAGATGTTTGATAAGAAGGCTAAAACGGAGGATTTCTGGGTTGGCAGCAAAGTTCTAAGATGGGATTCAGGAAGAGAGGACAAGGGCAAACATGCAAAATTCGATTTTCTGTGGAAAGGTCCATACATTATTAGCACTGTGCAAGGCAATAATACCTATTTTCTCAGATCTCTAGATGGCAGCACAGCTGAAGAAGGCCCTGTCAATGGCCGAATGCTAAAGCACTACAATGATCCTTTTGATTGAAAAGAGCAGGCGGTGTTATTTTCTGTACATATAATGTTTGTATATATCAGCACTTTGATTTTATTTTGTAAAAATCCAGAACGCTAAAGCACGCAGAAGAAAGCAGGCAGTGCTTTACAATGTAACAGCAAAACATCTACAGGAAAGTGATGTTACCAGTCCAAAAGTTCAAATCAATCCAACAGTCAGCACTAGGAAGTTCAAAGCACAGCAATAACGGAAGAATCAAGGCAATCTGACCTGTTGTTCTTGGCTTCTCACAAGGAAAAGCCATCCCCAAGTGGAGCCACTGTTAGCCTCCTGCTGCAGCAGGTTACTCATATTTCATGATTGACATTTTTACAGGCCAAATATGTCATACTTTGCATGCTGCAATGCTCCATATTTGCTAAAACAATCACCAAGGAAAGAATGCTACTCAAAGTTCATCTACTGCATTCCAATTTTGAAGAGTCATTCCAGTTTTGTAGATTTTTCAGCTAAAGGGAGGTCCAAACAGCTTAATCTTGGTCTCCCTAGGTTTCAATTTCCTATTTTAGAATATAGAGAATGAAAATCTGTCCAAACAGCCTAATCTTGGCAGATGCTTAGATAGGTAGAGAATCAAAGGAGCCCAACTGCTTAATCTGGGCCCTTGGAAGAAATAAGGGTAGTTTGTAGATAGGAAGGCATAAAAAGAAAGAATTGAAATGCTGGGTCTGCAAGTCTAAGTGCACCCAAACCAAAAGAAGAAAAAATGTTAGGTAAGTAGGCTGGGTAAGTAGTTTTGAGGTTGCAGAATCTTGATGTCTGTTCATTGCCATGTTTTAAAGTATCATCTCTACTCATGTCACAGTCATCAAGCATTTTTCATATGAAGGAGCTCAAATCAGGCATAACTAACTTCCCTTTCTCCATCTTCCCCAAATTATTAACTAATTTCCCCAAAAGAGGTCAAGATCTGCTTGATATCTCTTAGTTTCATCACTCTCCATGTCATTAGCCTTGGTGAAGATCTGCTTCACTCAAGAATGATCTATACTTTCTCTACACAGCTCCATCCCCCCTTTGAAGCCTAAGATCTCTGAAACTTAGCGCTTTCTTGTCATCTCCATATTAACTGCTGACATTATTATTTAACTCCCTATATTTTCCCCATCCCCCTGCTAAAACTATGTAGATAATCCCCTTATGTAAATATCCTCTCCCCCGGTTGAAAATAACCATAAATACCCCCAGGAATTGCTCAGTTTATCTGAAACTTAGCAAGAACCCTCGTGTTGCCCCTTTAAACCATCTTCTAATGCAATGGACTCCTTTCAAAGCATAAAATTCCTTTTTAAGTTATCGGACCCCTTCCGAGGCCTCAAATACTCTTCAAAAAACACATATTCACTCCTTCCGATCACAATAAACCCTTGACCGACTCCCATAACATTCTTCCGATCCTGGTGAGCCATCTCGCATCGGCATATCGCAATATTTTATACCACATAGGTGTGCCCCTTTCCTGTTTGCCCGATGCGATATCGCGATATCGGCGATCGGCGGTCGCAAGCATCGTAGTTCCAAAGTAAATACCTTCTCTTTCTCCGCCGATGCGATATTGCGATCGCATCGGAAGAAGTTTATCGCATCGCAGTAACATATGAGTCACCCTGCCACGTCACCTCGCTGACGTCATGCTGACGTCAGCATCCAGAAAAAGAGAAAAACTCGGAAATGAGCGATATTGGGGAATCTTTAGGGAATCTTTTGATTCCTTGGCCCTTTTTGCACCGAAAAAGCCCGAAATTGCCCGATTTTGCCAGATGAAGTGAATTTGAAGACAGAGAGAGACCAGGAACAGAGATTAAAGTGTATCAGATTGAATATGCAGACAGAAAGCACGTCAAAGAGTATCAGGAAGCGGCGGAGACCATCAATGTAGCGGCGAAGAGTATCAGCGAAGATCTTAGCAGCGGCCCAAAGCAGGTGAAAATTAAACACCTTCCAGCAAAGTCAAAGAAAAGGGCGAAGCCACTCAAGGCTCTCAAATCACGGTTATTGCACATTTAAACTCACACCAGAACAGAACTGCAAATCCCAAAGCATAGTTATTCCAGCAGTACTGCATCGAGCCACCAAGGGCCACATTGCACTCTTTTTGATCCAGCTACCTCTGACACAGTTCAATAGATATTTACCTGCATTTAATTTTGGCACAATTTTAGGTTTAGAAAGCTCTTTTGGCAGACCTGTTTTAGGTCGATTGTAATAAATATTTTGAGATATTTGCACTATAAAAACAGCCCTCAAGACTGTATTAAGGGTTGGTTGGTCGACAAGCTATCTTTAGCTGATTTTGCTCCAGGAGAGACTCGCACTGTAATACCTAATAGTTTCTATAATCAAAGACTGCTTATGAGCTTTGGGGAATGGATTGTTCACTGTGTTTAACGGTTGAAGAGTTATTATGGAATTCTCGTGTTGTTGCATAACTCAATAAGTGCTTCTTACCTCTGTTTTCCATTCATAAGTTACCATCTAAATAGCAGAAAAGAAGATTAGCTTAGAATTTGTTTAAATACACTCTATGCTCAATTTCTGCTGTTTCTTTATGTTTTCCTCGGTTTAGGCATAAATATGAATTCCACATGGCTCATGTTTGCCCTAAACTTATCACGCATGACAGTTATCCAGGGATTCTTCATTGCCCCTAGATAGAGATCATCCTTCCCTCTGTTAAGCTGAGTGAGAGATTCTTAAGTGCCTCTCATTCCTTACATGTCATTCATCCTTTTAGTCTGAAAGTTGTGTTATGTGTAGCTATCCCGCTCCATATTCCTCTTGTGACCAAGAAAATGCACTGGAAATCCTGACCCATGACTCCATGCCCAATGGTTTGAAACTATCACTTCATGAATTGCCTCTCTGCTTGAAAGCATCCACTTTTCATCCAAACAAAACAACAAAACCCCTGTACCCAACAACTAGCCTAAAATTACCATCAACTTAGTTAAATCATAAAGAGAGAGCCCTCTCTGATTGCAGGTGGGCTAGAACCTGCAGTCCAAAGATTGGTTTGTGGTTACCTTGGTCGTATCCCTACAGGAGCTTAGGGACAACCTGAGTGATAACAGTTCCATCTTAAAACAAAAGAAATAATATTTTGTATCTGAAGATCATGTTGTTACTGGAGTCATGGATTAATATAAGGATCCCCAAGTCGAATTTGATGAGGTGGTATCCAAGTCAAATTTGATAAGGCATTTTTTTCTAAAAATAGAAAAGATTAATTTTGGCGAATTCTTAAAAATAGGCTTCAGAGATCAATTTGAATATTTCAAACCATGACGTGTAAAACTTGAGAGAGGTTTTTGTTAATGGATTTGTTTCTAACAAAAACCTATTTGGATTTTCAAAAATTCGTTTCTAGGTGATCGGAAACTGTGCCCTAATTTACTGCCTTTTATAGGAAAAAAACATAGTAAAATTGACCATTTTTACAAAAGTGCGCTACTACTCTAGTTTTCAGCGCTTTAACCCTGTTTTATTAAAAATCGGCGCTGACACTCCCATTGTCAACGCTTTAATTTTTATTATTATTTATAGATCGACACTGATACTGAAACTGTCAATACTTCAATACTATTGACTAAAATTGTGATAACAACTAGCTCCATGGGGATGTTGTTGATCATCGATGGCAGCAAGAATCCCATAGACCAGAAGCTTGATCCATTGGGTTGATCCCAACTCAACAACTAGAACTTGCAAACTGCACTTATTCTGCAACTGAAAACCAAATTGTAATCCAAACTAAACTATACACTACACTGTAAACTGAAACTGAAAAATGTAGGTTGAAAATAAATGCTTGGCCAATAAGCTTATTGCACACTCATCCTACTCTAAACTGCTGAAATATATGCTCAATCAAATAATACAAAAATGCCAATGCAACCAATCCAGTAGCTGCTTAAATACTGTGGCTTTTTTTTGTGGTTCAACAAAATAAAAATTGGACGATATGGTGGCAAAGACAACTCATGATTATTATTATTATTGTTGTCCAATTTTAAGGTCATGACCAAGCCAAACAACAAATTGGTGTATGAGACCCCCTTGTTTGTGGGACAGGGATCCACCTCCGTGCAACAATTTGACTGCTAATTCTACAAAGGCATATATACTCTACTCCCCTTTGGTTTTGAACCTGTGACCTCTTAGGAGGAAACACATGGTCTTAACCATGTAATTTGTCTCCACAGGGAAAGAATCGTGGAAAATTCAAACTGAAAAAACCCTCCGTGTAGTCGACTATGGGATCATAAAAATGATGATCTATTTGATGATTCTCAAGGTATTGAATGATTGGATAATCATTGTTGAATTTCTCAGATCTATTCACTATGTCAAACAATGAATTCAACTGTGAATTGCTAAACCCATTCCAAAAAATAAAGCACTTTTCAAACTTGAAAACCAAGGGAAACACTACCTCCTCTTGACTTGGCTGGAAAAGGCTTTCAAAAGGTCAATTTTGATATTGGGAATTATGGGATTGTATTTGAATATCTAAGGCTTTGAGATCCTTTTCAAGTTTCTCAGCAAATTCTTCTAAGAAATGAATTTTATCCTCAAAACTACATTTGCACAACTTTAAATAAATAGGTAAGAAACTTGAGAAGGCTTCATCAATGTGATCATCATCAAAATTGTCCCAATATTCCTTAAAACCTTCAATAGAAAAAAGTTCTTCAACATACCCAGTCATCTTGATTGATTAGGCATCTAGATCTGCAGTTCAAGCTTTGAACTCTTCGGTTAGTGGAGTCACCATGGATGTTCTGAACTCTAAATTGTTAGACAATGGAGTTTCCAAGTGAATGGTGCACATCCACTTTGTGTTTGACTTTTGTTCAGCATCAGAAGTCAAATCTAATCATTGTCGTTCTTTTGGGATATTTGCTTGAAGCTTTCGCCTTCCTCAACAACGACGCCAAAATGTTATCTCTTAGAAAAAACCCAGGCTGTAAGGGAAAAAATATAAGGTAACCTCTAACCAATCTTTTGAACTAAAAGCTAGCTCTTTCAATTCGAAGGGGGATTCCTTCTATAGCTAAGTCAAATCTGACTGGTTATGTACTTAGAACAATGGCTAGATCTGATTGGATCATATAAAATTGGTCTAGAAAGGACAAGGAAAAACCATTGGGCATTGAGTATTTTTGACAACAAGTTACTGATTACATGCTATATGAAATGATGATCACAATCTATGCATGGCTGCACATCTTTTCAACCAATTGTTTGTTAATTTTTTCATCTGTGGTCAAATTCCACCTTGGATAACTCAGATGACCGAGACGATGATTGCATTAGATTCCTCTTTTTGAGAGGACCAAAATTGACCTAAAGATCACCTTATTTGGACAAGCAAACGTTGATTCTTGAATTTATTTATTCACTCATGTATATTGGGTTAGGTCGGCCCTAAGCACATGTTAAACTAGACAAGTCGGCTTCAACCCCAAGTGGAGCCTCATGAAAGCCTATAAATAGAAGAGACCTCAATCTAATTTGGACACATTGATCAAGCCATCTTCTCTTCTCTTATTGTCTTGGTTTGCTTAGGTCTGTCGGAGGAAAGTTCTCGCAAGGGTCTGAAATCTCAGGGATGAAGTTTGCACTGATCTAGGGTTTTCTGGTTCCTGGATGTTGGCATAGAACTGGGCATTTTAGTCCCTAGACGCTAGCACACAGTGGTCAAGACAATGTCTAGAGAGCCCTACACGCTGACACAAAAGCCTATGGAAGCGCTAGGGTTTCAGAGGCAGATATGGAGGTGTCAGTCCCCACGCTCACATAGAGTGGTCCTGAGAGCGTCCAAGCAGTCCCAAACGCACACACAACAACTGGAAGAGAGGGTTTGAGGGTTTGGAGCATATTTGTTGAGCTGGTCCCCAGACGCATGCACATAATGGTCTAGGGAGTGTCCGAGCTACAATAAACGCTGGCATATAGTTCATAGAGAGTGTCCATGATTGTTATAGACGCTCATATAACTCCTCCTCCCTGCGTCCAAGACTCAAGGATGTGATTTCTATATTTAGAAGATTTCTCTTTGTGACAACAATGTTCAGAAGTATCTAATAATTGACTATAGTCAATGACAACACATTACAAGTTACAACCATCAGAATGAGGGTTTTGATTATAAACATGATTAGATCTATTTCATGGATATCATAGTTGTTGTGTTGCATAGATAAAGTTATGGATCAATGTACTCTCTTTTGCTGAATCATTTGATGACGATCTAAGAAGGAGAATATTTGCAAGGGTTTTCTCCATAGTGGATTTTGCCCTGGTCTCGGACCAATCTTGCTGTCTCTATGTGTGTGCATGCTTTTCTTCTAGTGTTCCTTTATGTTCTGCTGCATTGATGATGATGATGATGATGATGATGTTCTTTCTATATAATTTCATATGCTGATGAATAATGGTGTAGATCTGAATAACGGAATGATGATATGGGGTGAACTTAGTGTATTAATGAATAAATGCAATTATCAAAGTAAAGAAAAATGTAGCCCTATGAAAAATTAACATGGTATCATAGCTGGGCTGAAGAAAAGCCATGGAGATCACCCCGATGTTGACACCTTTGATGGAAGCAAGAAGAGGACGGTGGATAACTAAGAGAATTCTATGGCTTGAAGAAAACCCTAGGCAACTTGATTATTATGGTTTGATGGATTCTATGAGGTTAGGTTGGAGAGAAAACCCTGGTACAATACGAGATATGGAACCTAGCTGGTCAATGTGAATATGCTCAAGCACTTGACAAAGATTTGATGAAGTTCTAGATGGGATAATCCCTAGCAGACCCAGTTGGATAATTGAAGGCAACATTGGTATATGGACCATGGACATTGATTGCTCTTGAAGATTGGTTCAAGAGGGAGAGGATCACCTCTCATTGAAGATAAGTATTTCTTAACTTATGATGCCTCTTACTTTTTTTTAGACCAATGGATCTGATGATTATGTTTATTGCTTATACTTCCTGCATATGTATTTGAGTATATGGATGTTTCTAACCTCCTCGATGAGATGTGATGAATAGATCCTTCTTGAGGATCATTTGAAATGCAGGAAGGATGGCTAGAGCTAGAAAAGGTAAAGAGGCACTATATGAAAAGATGTCAAAATGATACACGCGACCTATGTCTAATGAAAAGGTGCACGAGTATTTGAATACCAAGGTATGCGTGGTATGTTGTATTTCAACAATAACGTTGATGGCTAGGTAAGCCCTAAGACATGATGAGAATGTCTCTTTCTTTGATGGCTCATACATGCATATTAAATCGACTTGGATCAATGTTTCCTATGATGAAATGATGCACCTGGTGTTAAACAGTTTGATCTTCTTGAATTCTATGAGGCTATCTAATGTTGATACATTGATACACTTGATGATTGGCTAACATCCATCTGGTGGACATCTTCATCCTATAAGGAAGGCTAGCACCTTGACTTTAGTAAATGATACTCTTGATACTTGTCATGATGGATTTTATACAGAAGGATAGCTCATTGACTCCTATACATGTCTGTTGATAATGCTTGTGATAAGCATGATGAAATCATATGGAAAGAGAGATTAACACTCTTGTTGTTTTGGTAAAGCTTTATTGAATGACCTAACTTGATCTCATTGATCATGATAAACATGATGTTAAAAGTATAACTATGAGTTTGATATTCTAGATCTCTTACTACATGTGGTCATGTCTTGATGACATATGGTTAAACTAAATGTCCTAATTTGATGGAGTGAATTGATAGAAATTGTTATTGTGTTCATAATCTCTGAGATATGATGTTGCGTTTGTCTGTTGCTTTGAGTCTAACCTTTGATGAAAGATTGATGTCATGATGTCGATAACCATGATAGATATATGTTTATGATCTAACAGATTTGCTATTGCTTGACTCTAGTAGAGACAGATTGATGACATAAATTCTCAGTTAGAGGGAGATCTCATCCCTAGATGCACACATGCTAAGGCCCAGGTAGCGTCCAGGCAACTAAAGATACTCCCATGCTAACATGAAGGGAGGGTCTAGTAGTTTGACTACAATTGACCATCATCTGAAACTTTATGAAGCTGTCTAAACTCTAAATCAAAATGTCCCTAACATATTCTTCCACTGTAATCTAATTTCTGAAATTGTTGATCACATAAAAATGAAGTATTGTGCATGAAATCAGGTGGTCACCTGGAAGATGCCAGTTCCACAGATATGTTGCAGATAACAAGATTTGGAAGCAGAAAAAGCTTAAATGTTTTCCATAACATGAACATGTAGATATGAACTTGTGTTTGCAGGTGATCAAGACATACATATAGATATGCCACTATGTTTGTGCTACAAGAGGTTGGCATCATTTTGCTAATTGGTATAGATAAACAGTGTGTTGTCATGATACTTGACAATAACTTGGAATTTTGAATTGATGATTAAGATATGTTTTGACTATAGATCTCTCTACGATAGCGAATTTGGACTTGACTTGATGACTAAGGATTTGATTTAACGATTGTTGATTTTCCTTGATGACTATGCTATGTGGGCATAATGGCTTATGTGGGTATTCAAAAAAATGATTTTGTATTGGCCTCCTCGTTCCTAGCACAATGGCTAAGGTAATGATAGTTGTGATTCAGCATGAAATTGAAACCTACATGACTCATCCTTGGTGTATGCATTTGCACCTAGAGACATATATGACTTATGAGAATGACATGATGAAGTTTGGATTGATATTGCATGACGTCAAGATTTGATATGAGCTCCACCTATCTCCTGGTTGAAAGAATTGATACTGTGATAATAATGACTTTGATAATGATTGTGATCTGGCTTCTAAAATTTGATGAGTTGACTTTGCTGATGTGATGGTGCGATATTGATTTATGTAAGGCTGATTATGATGGCTTAGCAAGGAATTACACTTAGAGCATTGCATGAAGCAAGCTCCTCGATCCAAATATGCCTATATTTGACAGTTATATGATGAAGTCAAGATGATGAGTTCCAAGGTATGGCTTTGATTTTGATTATGATTTTGGTTTTACATCCTAATGGTCTCCTCTTGATAGGTGATGAGCCTTTGATGATCTAAATCAAAGGGAGATAGCTTCTGAAGCTCGAAATAATGTATCATGGCATGATGAATCAATTTATGGAATTTGGAAAAGAAATTCTAAATGTAAAGCTATAGAAAAATGTTTTTGAATAACGAAAATGCAAATCCTTGGATACTTCGATTTGAAGTTCAAATATGTTGTTGAACTTGACATGGCATCTGACTGTTGATTGAAGTGTTGATGTTCCATTTGAACATCCATCTGTATATGTACATGATTTGCATAGACCCTGAATAAATTCATGAGTGAGCCACTTCATTCACATAGAGTTGCCACCAAGCATACTTTGAAATATTTGAATGAGATATTCTATTTTTGAGAGATATTTCTCCTATGATATGTGACTGCATGGATATATTGTTGTTGATAGATATTATTGTTAAGCACATTTCGATGCTGCTTTAGTATGAGATCTGCCATGATATCTTGGATGAGAGGTCCATAAGACGATTGAGGATGTGTACAATGTTGCTAGCATGGCTAGCTGTGAGGGAGGACAAAGAATCTCCTTAGAGAGTTGTCTGAGCATGATCTGGATATGACATGGTTACATTGTGATGACATAGAGCAAGATCCAATTGGTAGAAAGTCCCATATTTATAGTTGGGACCGAGATACTCTCATATATTGAGATAGTGCAGTTGTTCGAAACAAGCTCAAGCTTGTGGTTGGCACCTCCTTGAGAGGGAGGATGATTATGATATCCTTTTGTGATTTATATGATTAATTATGTTCTGACATGATATTTGATTTGATGTCCTGTATGAACACGAAACAACTGTTAGAGTCAAGTTGATAACATATTTGAGTATGACGAGGGTAGCGCTGATCGAGGACATTGAGCCAACTCTTCCTCCCTGCCTGAGCTCCTAGGGTGAGGAATTGAGATAAAGGGCTCCTGGCATTGAGGGAACTCTAGACAATAGGGTATACCTCTATTTGTTACCCATAGGGTTGGAGATGCTTCTCCCCTCTCTTCATAGGGTCGGAGAATGCTACTCCCCTGTTTGGTCGTTGGAGAGTATACCCTAGTTGGCATCATACCCACAAGCAGAGCTTGTCAGGAATACTGCTCCTCGTTTGGCCAATGAGTTGAGAGTGTACTTGGGGTGTACAACCCAAGTCGATTATGATGTAGGTGTTCTACCACATGACTATTCAGGGTCATCGATGGGAAGATCAAAAGGAAACTGTGGTCAAATTCCACCTTGGAAAACTCGGCTGATCGAGATGATGATTGCATTAGATTCCTCTTTCTCTTTTCTAGAGGACCAAAATCGACCTAAATATCACCTTTTTTGGACTAGCGAAAGTTGATTTTTGAATTTATTTATTCACTCATTTATATTGGGTTAGGTCGGCCCTAAGCACATGTTAAATTGGACAGGTCGATCTCAACCCCAAGTGGACCCTCATGAAAGCCTATAAATATAAGAGACCTCAAGCTCATTTGGACACATTGATCAAGCCATCTTCTTTTCTCTTATTATCTTGGTTCACACAGGTCCATCTGAGAAAAGTTCGCACAAGGGCCTAGAATTTTAGGGATGAAGCTTGCACTGATCTAAGGTTTTCTGATTCCTGGACACTAACACATAACTAGGAATTTTAGTCCCTAAACGCTGCCATACAGTGGTCAAGACAACTTCTAGAGAGCCCTAGACGCTCGCACAGAAGCCTATGGGAACGTCTAGAGTTTCAGAGCCATATCTGGAGGTGTCGGTCCCCGAACACTTGCACAAAATGGTCCTGAGAGCGACCATGAAGTCCTGGACACACTCACAACAACTGGAAGAGAGCGTATGTGGGTTTGGAGCATATTTGGTGAGTTGGCCCGCAGACGCATGCACATAATAGTATAGGGAGCGTCCAGGCTACCATAAACGCTGGCATACAGTTCATAGAGAGCATCCATGATTGTTATAGGCACTCGCACATCTCCTCCTTCCTGCATCCATGACTCAAAGATGAGATTTTTGTATTCTGAAGATTCTCTCAGTGACAACAGTATCCAACAGTGGACTACAATTAGTGACAACTTATTATAGCCATCATAATCATGGTTTTGATTATAAGCATGATTAGATCTGTTTCATTGATGTCATAGTTGTTTTGTTGTATAGATAAAGTTATGGATCGTTGTACTTTATTTTGCTGAATCATTTGATGATGATCTAAGAAGAACAAGATTTGTAACGGTTTTCCCCATAGTGGGTTTTGCCTTGGTCTTAGACCAATCCTAGTATCTCTATGTCTGGGCATGCTTTTCTTCTATTGTTCCTTTATGTTTTGCTACATTGATGATGATGGTGTTGTTCTTTCTATATAATTGGATATGCTGATGACTAATGGTGTAGATATGAATAATGTAATGATGATATGGGTGAACTTAATGTATTAATTAAGAAATGCAATTATCAAAGTAAAGAACAATGTAGCCCTTTGAAAAATTAACATGGCATCATAGTTGGGTTGAAGAAAAACCATGGAGATCACCCCGATGATGACACCTTTGATGGAAGCAAGAAGAGGATGGTGGATACCTAAAGGAATTCTAGGGTTTGAAGAAAACCCTAGGCAACTTGATTATTAGGGTTTGATGGATTCTATGACATCAGGGTTGGAGAGAAAACCCTGGTTTATGGAAACAATATGAGATATGGAACCTAGTTGGTCAATGTGAAGATGCTCAAGCACTTGACAAAGATTTGATGAAGCCCTAGATGGGATAATCCCTAGCATACCTGGTTGTATAATTGAAAACAACATTGGTATATAGACCATGGACTTTGATGGCTCTTGAAGATTGGTTCAAGAGGGAGAGGATCACCTCCCATTGAAGATAAGTATTTCTTAACTTATGACGCCTCTTACTTTTGTTTAGACCTATGGATCTGATAATTATGTTTATTGCTTATACTTCTTGCATATGCATTTGAGTATATGGATGTTTCTAACCTCCTTGATGAGATGTGATGAGTAGATCCTTCTTGAGGATCATTTGAAATGCAACGAGGATCACAGAGTTTCCACCAAGCATCCTTTGAAATATCTACATGAGATATTCTATTTTTGAGAGATATTTCTCCTGTGATATGTGACTGCATGGATGTATTGTTGTTGATAGAGATTATTGTTAAGGACATTTGGATGCTGCTTTAATATGAAATCTGCCATGATATCTTGGATGAGAGGTCCATAGTACGATTGAGGATGAGTACGATGTTGTTATCATGGCTAGCTATGAGGCAGGATGAATAAGCTCCTTATATAGTTGTGTGAGCATGATCTGGATATGACATGGATACATTGTGATGACATAGAGTTAGATCCGATTAGTAGAAAGTCCCATATTTATAGTTGGGACATTGAGACACTGCAACTATTCAAAACAAGCTCAGGTTTGTGGTTGGCACCTCCTTGAGAGGGAGGATGATTATGGTATCCTTTTGTGATTTATATGATTTTTTATATTTTGACATAATATTTGATTTGATGTCATGTATGAACATGAAACAACTGCTATTGAGTCAAGCTGATACCATATTTGAGTATGATGAGAGCAATGCTGAGCGAGGACACTGAGCCAACTTTTCCTCCCTGTTTGAGCTCCTAGGGTGCGGAATTGAGATAGAGGGCTCCTGGGGTTGAGGGGACTCTAGACAATAGGGTATGACCCCTATCTATTATCCATAGGGTTGGAGATGCTTCTCCCCTATCTTCATAGGGTCGGAGAATGCTGCTCCCATGTTTGGTCATTGCAGAGTATACCCTAGTTGGCATCATACCCACAAGCAGGGCTCGTAAGGAATACCTCTCCTCGCTTGACCAACGAGTTGAGAGTGTACTTTGGGTATACAAACCAAGTCGATTATGATACAGGTGTTCTACCACATGACTATTTAGGGTCATCGATTTGAAGATCAATAGGCAATGGGATGGGTTGAAATAACCCTATGCGATTCCAAGTTGAGATTGAGCTCCCTGATGAGATCCCACGGTCGAGATGCGCTCCCCCATGAGATTTCAGGTCAAGATGTGTTCCCCGATGTGTTTCCAGGTTGATATGTGCTTCTTGATGATATGCTCTCCGATGACAATTGATGATGATATTTCAGGTAGTAACCCAATGGCAGAGATTCCAGGAAGCAACCTGATGGATAGAGGGTGGTAGCTTAAGCTCTCCTCCGGTAACAAATTCTTCTTTTAGATTCGAGAATGTTCAGCATACGAGCAAGAAAAATCAAGAGATAAGCAGGTATAAGCAAGGGATTGATCGAGATGTACATTGATGATTTGTGATGATGAGATACTTGAGGTGGTCATGGCATGATGAATACATGACAGAGATGATCTGGAATGATACGTGATGACACTTGAAGACACAAGAATGGCATATTGATCGATAGATAGATATTGGCAGGCAGAATTCTCCCTAGTTGAGAGGGAGTGTTAATTTTTGCAACTATGGTCAAATTCCACCTTGGACAACTCAGATGACCAAGATGATTATTGCATTAGATTCATCTTTTTGAGAAGACCAAAATTGACCTAAATATCACCATTTTTGGACAAGCGAAAGTTGATTTTTGAATTTATTTATTCACTCATGTATATTGGGTTAGGTCGGCCCTAAGCACATGTTAAATTGGACAGGTCAGCCTCAACCCCAAGTGGACCCTCATGAAATCCTATAAGTAGAAGATACCTCAAGCTCATTTGGACACATTTATCAAGCCATCTTTTCTTCTCTTATTGTCTTGGTTCACACAGGTCTGTCGGAGGAAATTTCACGCAAGGGTCCGAAATCTCGGTGATGATGCTCACACTGATCTAGGGTTTTCTAATTCTTGGACGCTGGCACAGAACTGGGTATTTTATTCCTTGGACGCTGGCACACAGTGGTCAAGACAATGTCCAAAGAGCCCTAGACACTTGTATAGAAGCCTATCGGAGCGTACAGGGTTTCAGAGGAAGATCTGGAGGTTTCAGTCCCTAGATGCTTGCACTGAATGGTCATGAGAGCATCCAAGCAGTCCTGAACGCACACACAACAACTGGAAGAGAGCGTCTAAGGGTTTGGAACAGATCTGGTGAGTTGGTCCCTAGACGCACACACATAATGGTCTAGGGAGTGTTTGCGCTACCATAGATGCTGAAATACAATTCACAGAGAGCGTCGAGGATTGCTATAGATGCTCGTATAGCTCCTCCCTGTGTCCAAGACTCAAAGATGAGATTTCTGTATTCCGAAGATTCCGCTCAATGACAAAAATGTTCAATATTGTTGACCATTTTGTGTCAACAACCCCATAGCAGTACACCCCTTTTTTCACAAAAGGGATCTATCATGTTCGAGTGTTCACACCTTTCAGATTTCATCATCAGTCGAGAGTTTTGTAAAGATATCAACCCATTATGCATATGTATAATGTAAATAATCCTAGTATGACCACGTCTGTATGTAACAACCTAGGTAAACCTATTGTTTTGGTGATGATTTCCATTCTAAGAGGTGTTTTGTTTTACTGATTCATCTGTGTCTCTAGACACAAATGATTAGCAAAGTTTTTCCCTACACCCTCACCCCAAAGCTAGGGTGGATTTTGTCGTCAAAATCTTAGGTGAGTCCTAGCATTTTAGATCGAGCCTTTGTAAAAGTGACTTGGGAATAATTTTAGCTAATTGGCTAAATTATTTTATTACAAGTCACTTGGTTTACTAGATTATATTTTGTGTTGCAGAAATGGGTAAATGTTAAGGGTCTATAACAAACAGGTTTTCCGTCTTCATATATTAAAATGTAAAATCTTTATGTAAAAAATATTTTGTGCATGGGCCCTCATAATTAGACACCATGGCTATATATTAGAGGGTTGGAAAAATTATTTATCCCCTCATAAGTCAATTAATTAAATTTTCTGGCAAAATTAAATTAAAATCCTAAGGCAAAAATTTAATTAATTTTGTGTCATAGGTAAAATTAAATTCTCGAAAGGTAAAATTTGTGGGTTTTAGAGAAATTAATTTTTGGAGGTTCCTGACCAAGGGAATATTGAAAATTTCAAGAGATTTTGGACCCTTGGTAGTTAAGTCAAAGTCAATTTTTTGGAAAATTAACTTAAAATAATTATTTTTGAGTTAATTAAAAAAGAATTAAATGAAAAATTCGAAATTCCTCAAAAAAAAATCAACGGAGGAGATTAAAAGATAATTAAATATTTTTCAATGGTCAAGATTAATTTGACGGAGATCAAGCGAACTAGCCATTGGAGAATTTATCTATAAATTAGAGTTAAGTGTCAGTCTATTCTATCCGATCTTTGAATTGTGTACTAAGCTCTCGAAGCTCTCTTGTAATATTTCTGGAATATAATGCAAAAGTCTTTGGGGTTTCGATTGATGGTGGTGTTCCTCTTCTCGAATTTATGGTAATATTGTTTTAAATTTTTCTGCTGAATATTATTTGAAAATTGTCAATCAATAGCTCTCGTGGAATAATCTGTGCGCACATACCTTGTTCAGTTTATTGAATCTAGGGTAATAATTTTAATTTGATTGAATTAACAGGTATCTCTAGTTCTTGAAAATTATATTGTTATTTTATTTCTCTACTTGATCTGGCAGTTGGATCTAGTGTTTGCAAAAGATCATTCGAATTTTAATTGAGGGTTTGGGGATAGTCCTTGATTGGGCCAACCGACTCTCAAAGCATAATTTCTTAAGAACCTACTTGATCGAAACCTCAAGATTTATCTAATGGTCTTTTTTTTTTTTTTTTTTTTTTTTTGCAGGGTGTTTCTGGGCTAGTACCTCATTAAAATTTTTAATTATATTTTATAACTTGTGCAAAATTGATAGATCTGGCTAGAAAGAGTCTTAGATCTACGAATCTGGATGCGAAGTTGGACTCATACTTCTCATATATTTGATAGATTTATAAGTCATTTGTATAGATCTATAATTATTTTGTATAGATCTGAGATTTTTTTTTTAATTTGGGTCTTGGGGTTTTATTTATTTTTTGTATATATCGAGATCTGGGTATTTTTTTTTTCCATTATGCAGATGCGTATCTATAAGTAAATTTTAATTTGTAGGCAAATCTAGACCCTGGAGGGCAAGATCTAGCCTCACCAAAAATTGACGAGGAATATTATTCAGAGAAATTTTCTTCAAGGGTTTTAAATTTCGAATTTTCAGGGTCTCCATCGAAATTTCATGGAATAGAAGTTTGGTGACAAGGGCTAGCGTTGGCCTCGCAACAACGCCTTCCCTTGCTGCATTTTTCTTCCTCCACTTCCTAGTAGGGCCTGCCTTTGCTGCCTATTTCCTTCACTCCTTATCTCCCTCCACAGGCTCCCTTTTGGCAGCCATACTTCCGCTGCCCCTGCTATTACCCTCTCTTTTTCGCTTTATCCTAATGCAACTCCTATGCTGCCCATTCTCCTCCTCAGCTCCTTTTTTTCTCCTCCACACAAACCCTCTGCCAGTCCTCACTCTCTCATCCTCTCCTCTCTTCCCATACACTGCCTATCTCCCTCTCCTTCTTCACCCACAAACCCTCTGCCAGTCCTCACTCTCTCATCCTCTCCTCTCTTCCCATACACTGCCTATCTCCCTCTCCTTCCTCACCCTTCACTTGCTGCCCTTTCCCCGCTGTTTATGTCCCTCAAACCTTTGCTGCCAGATCATATTTTCCAGCCCTTATCCTATCCTAAAAACCTCCCCTAGCCTGCTACCCTTACCTCTTGCTTTTGCTGCTTTTCTTTCCATTTTCAAACCCTCCTTCACAACAATAATCCAAGGGTAACAGCAGCCCTTAATTGGGGTTTTTGGTGGCAATGACATCAAAAAGATGAAGGGGTATTACCGTAGTTAGAATAAGACTTTTGTGAGAGGTTTTTAGCCACATTAATTGGCATCATTTTACACAGTGACAACAAGAGGATCCAAGGGCATCTCAACAGTTTAAAAGAGGCATATTTTCAGAGGTATTACAACAATCAAACAAGGATCCATTTGTCACTGTTATGAAAAATTTCTGAAAGTGAATTTTCTGAGTTTTAAGAGTTTCTTAGCGTTTAAATCCAAGGGTGAGTTCAACATTGGTCTTTAAGGCATTAAGCCTTCTAGGTTCTATTTCTAAACTCATTTATCTCTCTATACTCCAACCAGTAAACACACTAATAATTATAAATCTGAAAATTACTAAATACATTTTTTGAATTAATCCTAATTCAGAAATAAATCCTAATTGTCTAGGCATTTAATCTATGATATATTGAAATAATTTTCTTAAGTTGAATGTGCTGGACATATATACAATTCACTGATTAATCACTGTTTTTTTCAAAGGAATTTTCTGAACTTAAAGAGGGCTGATCTAAATTTGAAATCACTAATATAACTGAAGATTAATATTCATAAATTTATTCGTTATGCTCTTTCATAAGAACGTTGATCTGAAAATTATATTTGGGCAATTGGTTGTGTGTCTCACAATTTTCCTCTAAAAACTAATTGTCTAATTGTCATTAAATATTTAGAGATAATTGAGAAAGTTTTTTTGTTCTCTTTGAGCTACTAAAGATAATCGATAGGCTTGTGATTTAGCTTACTATTGGGCATTATTATTGTGATATTTCAAGTTTAATGTTCCAAGTGCATTGGGCATTATTATTGTGATATTTCAAGTTTAATGTTCCAAGTGCATTTACTGAATATTTTTCTGAGTTAAATGTTTTAGAAATTCCTATTTCAATCAATGTTCTGTAGAGTTATATTTTTGCAAATCAAATTTGGGATTTGTAAGATCCCACTTTACCAACCATCAGTATTATAGAGGAATATTGAACACTAAACTCAAAATGCAATATTTGTTTTTTGTTTTTTTCCAAATTCCAAGACAAACCCAAAGTCAATGTTTCACTCAAACCCATAAGCCAAACTTCCAAATGACAACCATCACTTGATCCTCAAGCTCAAAAATCATATTTAAAATAAAGAGTCTTTAGTGGGATGAATAAATATCAAATTTTATGAGTCACAATTTCCAACAAGCTAATTGTTACTTCTCTTGTGACTAATTTGATTTTATTTTAAATAACATGCTTATGAATTCATTACTTAAAAGGAGAATTCAGATTCCATAGGAGTGGCATCTAATATTTATAATTTCACATGTACGTTGACACTTCAACAATTCACTTACCCAAATTTGACTTTATCAACATGAATTTTAAGTCAATGGGATTACTACGCATATTTAGACATTCCAGAAACATCTTGGTTACAAATCCTAATTTCATGTAGGCATTTTTTTTACAGAAAATTTAAAAATGTAAATAGCTGCAGCCATTGAATCATTATGACAAACAGTTTGCAAGCATACAATATACAATCATAGAGGCATTTTGTCAAACACTTAGCGACCATCATCCCTTAAGACAATTTTGACAACCATTAGCAACATGAATATAAGATTCTTACTCAACCTATGTAACTCATAAAATTCATAAATTAAAACTTCAAATATTGGCATATTAAAACAAAAATTAAATCATCTTAATCCTTCACCAAAAACTCGAGAACAAACACAAATAGTTGGCATCAATAATCTGCAAAATCGCCCCGATTTATGATATGGGTCAGAAAAGTGTTTTGTTTTTAATCAAATGGGGGGTTATAGGTCCATAAGGCACGTATACCCCCTAATGTTGGGCTGAACCATTACGAAACCACCCATAGATGCAATTTTGTTAAACTAACAAACCTTTTGACTCTTGGAATCTCATTTACAAATTTTGTCAAACAGATGGCATGCAAGCTTGAATCTACAACCATGCATAACAGATAGCAACAAAGAATTAATCTATAATTACTTATGTATTTTCTAAATTCTTTTCCAAACCGTTTCATCTACTGTAAGTGAATTGAAGGGTTTTGAGATTCATCAAGCATTATTTTCACTCAATCATTCCTACAAACACATGGAAAGCATCCCAAGCTACTGTAATACATATAAAGAGATACTCCAAAATTAGAGTTAACGAGTGATGATTCTTTTAATGCATTATGTATGCTTACTTTTTATCTACATTTGCAAAGATTGCACACACACAATGACTGAAATTACCTCAATTATTTTCTTTGATACTCTTGACTGCCATAATTTATGCATTTCTATTTTAAAGGTAAATCCGGTTATTCCTCTAGGTATACTTTGGATATGTGTCTATTTCCTTACTTCTCCCATAGGCTACAGATTAACACTTATTCATTCAAAATCATTTGCATGTATAGTAAAAATAATAACATTTCCCATTCACGGATTTTGCCAAACTTCTAAAACATGTCTCTAATTACCTATTTCAATTAAAATGAAACAAAACTATAACCCATGAAACTCTCACCCAAGTCCTTTAGAAATTCTTTATTTCAAATACCTTCAACCATATTTGGCTTTCCTTTCTCAAACACTACTATACCAAGGTTAGTACCATAAACTACACCAATAATAATTCCGATCTTGAGATCTAAACATCCATACATATAGAGTGCTCTTAGCCTTCATTTTTAACTAGCCAATAAGATTCTAATTAACATAAGCTTAAACCAAATTAGAGGTTATACTAAAATTTCAAGACAATTAAATTTATACCTGATCAGATGTGCAACTCCAATCGCTGAGAATATGATCCATCTATGATTCCTTAACCAACTCATTTGAACCATCCGATTTTCCACCCAACCATATCCATGGAGAACTTATCCACCTGGAACCCCCTAGCTGTAAGAGCTCACAAATAGTACCAAAATACAACAGTAGAGATATATCCAAGGAAAGTTGGGGAAGATAAATTTCACTTCCTTGAAATGCCACTCTTTGACAACTCCACCAGGTAGAACTACTTAGTAATTTAGTTTAGGAATTTCAGATTCATTTCAACAACATTTGGCTACTCCCCAAGACTCTCCCTCTCACAATCTTCTTCAAGTCTCTCCAGCTCTTGGTATTACAATGCACCTCCCTCCCCTTCCCCAAGTGAGAATACATGAGACACATATATAGGAGGAGAAACACATTATTTTCGTAAAGGAGGAGTAATATGAATGCCTTGTATTCGGTTTAGAGGAGTGTAATTCATGCTATTAAGTAGTGGTATGCATGCCTTAGTTAAGGAGAGTGTAACATATGCATTAAAGAGGGTGCACGAGGAATATTTTATGACATGTTTTTAATGAGTGTATGTTAGATGGATAAATTCCTCTTGCTGACAAGAGCAATCTCCATGGATCCTAAAAGGAAACTAGAAACAAACAGATAATCAAGCTAATTCCTTCCCTGAATCTATCTTTCCTTGAATCATAAGCTAACAAAGTGAGAAATGGAAATTCATACCTTATTACGACATGCTTGATGGGGATCCCTCTTTGTTCTTCATTTCAGCTCCTCCATGCTTGAATATAGACTTGCACACATGGAAACAACAAAGGATCAAAGGCATATGCAGCATAAATGATTCAGTAATTCAAACTAGTGATCAAGGAGACTATTAACAAACATCATTCCAATGGACAAATATAAATAAAATTATTCCAATGGACAAATATAAATAAAATTAATAACATAAACCCTCCATGAAATTGATCAATTAATCCATTAAACAATGAAGTGAGAAGAAATGCTTGTTTGTATTAATTTCGGAAACATAAAGGAGCTACAAAACCCGTACCTTGATGTTGTGAAGCTCCTCCCATTGATCTCAATCCCATCCAAGAATGATAAGCTCTCCAACCTAATTACTCTAGCATAAAATTACTCTCAGCAACCTCCCTCAACTCCCCCACCTATGCCTTGATTTATAGGCCAAAAGGAAGTAGCTTGAGATCCTTAGTCCAAGGATGAGATCCACTAAAAGAGGGATGAGGGCTCCTTGAAGAATGGGAATTAGTTCCATCAAAAATGAGGTTAGGCTCGAATATACATGAGTTCGAGGCTTTCTGTTGGGAATGATTCGATCAACAATGCTTCTAGGTCTTATCTTTTATTGATTGACTTGCACAATTTTTGTTCAGAAACAGAGCGCAGATCTGTGTAGTTTGTAGTGGAAGAAACTGCACATGTGCGGTTTTTCATCAACAAAACCATGCAGATGCTCAAAAGTAGGGTTTTGAACCAAGAGATCCAGAAATTCCACCTTATTCAAGGTATATAAGTTGTTGACTTGCAAGGGAGTGCTTCATGACACTTGGATGTGTTGAGAGATCCAATTTTGAAGATTATTTGTCATGGTGACAAAATGAAGTGTAACAGATTGCCTCCTAAAGTGTGATGTCAGAAAAGTTGAGGACTGAAGTACTTTATCATATCAAGGATTGGATCAGAGATCACGGTTGGAAACCTGCAACAATCAATCAAGGATTACAATGCAATATAATAATCATCACTGAGGTAGGCATTCCCATACTCAAAACATAAAAGTCTTAAAGCACAGTACGGAAATACATAATGTCAAAGTATATATAGGATGGACGCATCTATCAAACATAAAAATCTCTGTATAATAATGAATACAAAACTTCTTGCAACCTGGATTGATGAAACTAGATCCAAGATCTTGATCTCCATCTCTTGATACACAGTATAATTTTAACCATGAGAGTGAATGTCTCGAAGTTGAACATGGCAGAAACCACTTGATTACCGGTCAATGATGTGAGCCGTTAACAAGCACGAGAGAAACCACCAATAAATGACAATGGTTCTCAAGGTACTCCCAGTACAATCTATGAAGTGCGAATAAGAAATCTAAAGTCTACTCATAGAATCGTTCGATCAAAGGCCAATGATGAGAACCTGTCATTGAAAGCGAGAAACCTGCCATTAGGGCATGCAGGCTTCAAGGTACTAAAGGTTTCTAAATCAACTTCCTATATAATGAGTTGAAGTTGATAGGAAGCGATCCGTCGTAGGAAAGCCTACGACATGAAACATGATATCAAGCTTTGAAAATAGTTTGCAAGCAATGACTCAAGGATGGCCGACATGAATGAAGGCAACAAATTGCAAGGTAATTTGAAATAAGGTTAAGACTTCTCTTGAACATATTGGCGACATGACAAAATGACTTGGCAACATTTGACTCAATGATCATACCCAAAACCAACTGAAGACTTTCAATAAGGTTCGATTAACTGTGAGGCAAATGGATTCCCCAACCCGAACAGATATGTGATAGAGTGTCATGTTCAAGAGCAACATACTGCATGAAATACAAGAAACAAATTTTTCTTCTCAATTTTTCCCCACTATTACTGGCAGGTACCTCTTTATTTTTTACAAGCTTGAGGAGGATAACATATGCTTGTCCTGTAAGCTCATTCTTCGGATGAGTCCGTCCTAGGTTCTACCACCTTTAGTCTGTTGTAGGGAGACAACTTAAATGGAGAGAATGGGGATTAGGGTGATAGCCCCCCAATCCGAGTCATTGTCGTGGTGCCTAGACATTCTGTGCAACAACAAGAAGTATCCAATAGTCAGAGCACATTACAACCATCAGAATGAGGGTTTTGATTATAAGCATGATTGGATCTATTTCATGGATATCATAATTGTTTTGTTGCATAGATAAAGTTATGGATCATTGTACTCTCTTTTGCTGAATCATTTGATGACGATCTAAGAAGAAGATTTGCAAGGGTTTTGCCCATAGTGGGTTTTTCCCTAGTCTCGGGCCAATCCTATTGTTTCTATGTGTGTGCATGCTTTTCTTCTATTGTTCCTTTATATTCCCCTGCATTGATGATGATGACGTTGTTCTTTCTATATAATTGCATATGCTGATGAATAATGGTGTAGATACGAATAATGTAATGATGATATGGGGTGAACTTAATGTATTAATGAAGAAATGCAATTATCAAAGTAAAGAACAATGTAGCCCTATGAAAAAATAACACTGTTAGTGGAAACCAAGAACATATACATGGTTGAAAAATGTGCTCATTTTCACTCATGAATACATATTTAAAGTTGCTATAATCACATGAGTGAAAAAATGCGTGTCTTAGTATGTGTTTTCTACAGTTTCAATGTTTTGTTCTTTGTAATGGCATTTGAATGGATGGTCTTCTGAATCTTTGAATAAGAGTAAATGTTATAGAATTCATCCTTGCTTTGATGCTCTGTTTCGTAGATTTCAAATAGTTGCACTCCTATCTTCTAAAGCTACTTTAGGATTCATTTCATATGCCCTATTGTAGTGGTATGTTCTCCTATTTTCTCCCTTCATCTATAATGATGAACAATGTCTAAGATGTGCTATCTACATGCCTTTGTCAATCTTGATCAAACAACTAGTATCTTGGTCATTTGCCATAAACCCTAGCTCGTTAACTCCATTGCCTAATGGACTATCTACCTCATGCCCAACCAAACACTACGTCAACACTCTACTAGCTGCCAAGAGATGGAATGGAGTAGGGGATGAAGGGGAACAACCCGGGTCACATGCCATGGTACAAGGGAAGCCCGCACTTGGGTAAATGATGTGCAAGAGAGAGAAATCGTGGTACATGAGTTACCTTGACCTTGCTTTTTCTACCCTTCTTCGAATGGTTTTTGCCTTTTATGATTTTCTTTGGTTAACTACTTGGGGCTCAAAGGAATGAGAGCATGATGTACAAAGTATAACATTGGATACCTCCTTTTAAGGTGGGACAGTTCATCGCCCACCAGGGGTTTGGACAATCATGGGTTCCTAAATGATAAAGGAGACTCAACTAGGAACTAGGGTGATAGCTCCTGTATTGGAAACACTGAGAAGGGGGTGAATCAATATTTCTTTTCAATTGTTACTTTTACTAGTTATATCAATTATATTTAGAACACAAGATGAACAATAAGAATAGATGCTTTTATTAATTTCTTTTTCACAATAAATCAAGTACAATGTATATAGGGCTCCATCCCTAGATGAAGACACCAATCTTCAATCTCCCAGGCTCCAACTTGTTGCCAAGCACCAATTTGGACTTTTGTGAGGCTCCGACCTATAGGGAACCGACCTTATCTTCTCAAGGCACCGACCTTGCGTTTAGAGATTCCAACCCCTAGGGTACCAACCCTTCTCTGGTACAGACTTCGATCCTCTAGAGCTCCAACCCTATCTTATCCAAGGCACCAACCTTGAGTTTAGGAGCACCAACTCCAAGGACACCAATCTTATATTTTCCAAGCACCAACTTGGACTTTCCAAGACACCAACCTTGTCAATTCTGAGGCACCAACCCCAAGGGCTCCAACCCTATAGCTTCACTTTGTCAAGGTATGTTTGGTTGTACTTCACGGCTCCCAAGGTCTTCTTCACCGAGCCCTATCAATCTTTAGCTTCACTGTAGTCTCCACGTTACGTCATCAATGACAAACTCGATTTCTTCACATGAAGGTGTCTTCGTTGTCCTTCATGATACCCAAAACAAAATCTCCAAGGTTACATCATGAGGGCCTTCAATCAATGCATCATGGTCTTCAATAATATCTCCAAGACTAGTTTCTACAAGTCTTCCAAATATCTTCAAGTATCCTCCAAGGTATCTTCAATAGGCAGCTCTACGAGTGCCTTCAATATCAACTTCTACAAGTCTTCTAAAAGATGTCAATGGGCTGCTCCTTCAACTGAGGTATGCTACTCCAATGTTGTCTTCGGGAGTTGGTCTTAAGGATGTCTTCAATAGGGTGCTTCCAAATGAAGGTCTAATCAATACTCCTCAAACATTGATCTTCAAATAGGCTGGCAAAGCTCCAATCGAATTCTTCAAGGATGCCTGTGTGGCTCCTCTTAACACTCTCTATTCCTGCCTTCAAAAAAGGAACGAATTCTGCTTCAATGAATTCTGAAGATCTGTCCTTAAAGCAAACAATGCTAAAGTGATGCCAAGATTTGATCCATGTCCAAGTCTTCAAGGCTAAATCCAAGCCATCTACAGGTCTGAATTATTAAATTGATCCTCCAAAATGGATCCGAGCTCCACAACAGACTATTCCCACACTTGTCACAAATTCGAAATTGTGAAGCTTGTGATCAAGGTTTCTGCTTCTAAGAGTGAGCCTCCACAGGTGACTGAAGTTTGCAATAAATTTTGAGGCTTTATATCACTCCAACACTACAACAAAGCTTCTTCCTCTAGCTGTTGTACCTCGCTGGTCTGTTGGGCTAAATACCAAACCCTGTTCTCACCCAACAACACTCTGTTCACTAAGGAACAGGCCTTGTCCAGTTACCTGTACCTAACTGCAGCCCAAAACTGAGTTAAAAATAGGTCTCAAAAGATGATTGTACCCAAGTCTGAATTTAAAACAGTGCCACAAGACTAAATTACAGTTACAGGTCCGAGTTGCAGTGTTGCAGGCTCGAATTGTAAAGCTACAGGTCCAAATTCTTTAGGGTAAGCTCTGTAATGAACTCCAGAAAATAGGTGCAACTACAGGACAGAGATGTATAGGACTTGTTCTGAGATATTTCAGCCCTTAAAATAGAATTAGCCTTTCACTATCAACTATCCAAGCTCCTTCAAGAAGACTATCTACACCTATTACTGGTATGAGGTTTAATGATAAAGGAAATCTGCTCCCAAACAGTGATCTTTTAGTCCTTCTCGGCCTTTGTCCTACTTCTCTGTGTTTTGTCCAAATTCTGTATCTTATTTACCGAAATTTATATCCAAGAAATGAGGTCTGAACCTCTATAAATAGTGTTTTTGCAAGGCAAAACGAAAAGGCACGTCCAAGTATGGAGGCTGACTTGAATCCTTGAGCATAGGTCGGCTCAATATATCAGAAATATATTTTTTTAACTTGAAAATTCGATATCTCACAAACTACTAGGAGTTTTGGGAGAAATAAGGGCTCATTAGAGAGGAAAAAATATAATCTACAAGATGGTATAGGATTCATGTTGATAGGATGCCTCCAAGATGTTCAATTTTATTTTTCTTTGCAACTGTCCTTGAATTTTTATGTACAAAATGTGATTTGGACAGCAAGAGCTTCTTCATTGTCATATGTCACCAAGTGTTTTTAAGTGAGGTCTCCACTTGTTATGTCTTTAATCATCACATGTCATCAAGTGATCTCCAATTCCTTCATTGCCCATGTCATCAAATGTAATGTCACCATATACGTCATCATGTGTGCCATCAATGTCACCATGTCATCAAGATAGTGCAGTGATATGTTATAGTGCATCATCAATAGGAAAGTTCCAAACTAGCCTTCCAACCATCAAATGAGATCTTCCAGGTCATCATATAGTCTTCCCACCATGTCATCAAAACCATCATCAAGTGTGGTCATTCATCAAATGTATGACATCATCATATAGAACCAGGCATCTCAAGAATATTTGCTATCTTGGTCAATGCCATATTGACATCAATGACAACCTTGATTAACAATCTCCCCCTGTTAATTTTAGGTGTGTTCTATGCTAGAGCAATTTATTTCAATTTTCACAGTTAGCTCATTATCTTTTCTAGATTAGCAATCACATCAGCGTTAAAGTAAACTGCAGATAGAACATAAATATAAATTGCAGAAGACAAGCCAAGACAAGAGGACACAAGATGTGGCACTAGCTAGGGACAAACTCCACAATGTGGGGAAACCCTTGAGCAATTCTTCTTTTATGTTCTTCAAAGTTTAGCAGAGAAAGAGAGAGAGAGAGAGATAGTACATTTACAATAGAAGTCAACACTTTGACTTATCTAGATAAGAGCGTAGATCATCTCTAAGAAGATGATACATGAGATCAGTTGAAGACATGTTGCTTCAACTGATTCTCCAAGGTGACTCCTTCACCTATCATTGTTCTGCGTTTTGTCATCATGTTGCACCTCACCGCGCTGCACCATGCTACACCCTTCATCACTATACTACATTATGTGCCATTGTTGCACCATGTTGCCTTCCCGGCAGTTTTTGCTGTTCCGTGCAGTTCCGACATTCTGGCTGTTCTCGACAGTTCCCGCAATTCCGACTGTTCTAGTAGTTTCGGCGTTTTCGGAAATTCCGACTTTTCCGACAGTTTCGGCTTTCTTGGCAATTCCGGCTTTTCCGGCAGTTCTGGCTTTTTCAGTAGTTTTGGCTTTTCTGGCAGTTCTTGCTTTTCCGACTTTTCCAAAAGTTTCGGCTTTTCCAACTTTTCTGGCTTTTTCAACAGTTCTGACTTTCCAACAATTCTAGCTTTTTTGGCAGTTTCGGCTTTTCCAGCTTTCTCGGCAGTTCTGGCTTTTCCGGCTTTTTTGACAGTTCCGGCTTTTTTGGCAATTCCGACTTTTCTGGCAGTTCCAACTTTTCCGCCTTTTCCAGCTTTTTTGGCAGTTCCATCTTTTTCCGGCTTTTTTGGCAGTTCCGGCTTTTCCAACAGTTCCGACTTTTTTGGCTTTTTCGGCAGTTTCGACTTTTTTGGCTTTTTCGGCAGTTCTGACTTTCCGGCTTTTCCGACTTTCGAGATCAGGGCAGCGTTATCCCTTAGGATCTCTCCTCCTACTAAAACCCAAAGACAAGTAGAGAGAGGAAGAGATCCCAAGTGTGTGTTGAAATGACTTGAAGTCCTCTATATTTATACTAAAACGTTGATGATGAATAGGCATGTCTATTGGGCTTTTGAGCCTACTCAAGTTGTTGGTCGGCTTGATAATAATTCCATAATCAAAATAAATTCATAACTCCATGAATACTTAACGGAATCGGATGATCTTTAGATCAATCCTACACCTCTCGATGAGAGGGATCTAATAAAAATATCAGTTGCCATAAATAAGCTGACCCACATGGATTTTGGCCCTAGTTACCAATTTTAACACTCCCTCTCAACTAGGGAGAACTCCATCCGCTGATCCATATGTCCGACTGTACTGTCTTTGCCATCAATGCCCTACACTCCTCTGCTCAGCTCTGGTAGCTCTGCTCAGCTTTGTTGTCTCTACTCAGCTCTGCTAGCTCTGCTCTACTCTACTCAACTCTGCTGGCTCTGCTCAGCTCTGCTCTGCTCAGCTTTGCTCAGCTCTGCTCTGCTCAGCTTTGCTCAGCTCTGCTAGCTTTGCTCAGCTCTGCTAGCTCTGCTCTTCTCTGTACAGCTCTGCTGGCTCTGCTCTGCTCTTCTCAGCTCTACTGGCTCTGCTCAGCTCTGTTGGCTTTGCTCTGCTCTGCTTAGCTCTGCTGAACCATGAAGAAGAAGATTTGATCGAGGATGTCTCATACCATTCTCCACTGACTTGAAGTTAGTCTCAGAGTGCGTACCACTGGTCCCAGACCAGTCTCAACCGATCCAAAGTCAACATCATAGTGGGTACCACTCCTACCACTAGTCCCAGACTAGTATCATCAGTCTCAGAGTGTGTACCACTGGTCCCAGACCAGTCTCAACCGACTCGAAGTCAACGTCATAGTATGTACCACTCTCACTGGTCCCAAACCAGTCCTCCACTGACCCGAAGTCAGTCTCAGAGTATGTACCACTGGTCCCAGACCAGTCTCAACCGACCCAAAGTCAACATCATAGTGGGTACCACTCCTACCACTGGTCCCAGACCAGTGTCAACCGACCCAAAGTCAGGGTCATAGTGGGTACCACTCCTACCACTGGTCCCAGACCCATATCATCAGTCTCAGAGTGTGTACCACTGGTTCCAGACCAGTCTCAACGGACCCGGAGTCAGCATCATAGTATGTACCACTCTCACTAGTCCCAGACCAGTCCTCCACTGACCCGAAGTCAGTCTCAGAGTATGTACCACTGGTCCCAGACTAGTCTCATTGATCCCAGATCAATGAAGGTCATCCTAGCATAGGGAGTATGGTAGATACAGCGATGTGTCCATCGGTACTACTATGGTCCCTATCCTCATTTCCCTGCTCATTGATTAGATGAGAGGTACTTCCCATGAGTCCCATACAACATGGGTAGGATGCCTTGATAGGAGAACTAATCAATCCTGTCCCCACAAGAGAACTTATCATCCTGCTACACAATCACCATGGAGAACACATCATCCAGGCCTCACAGGAGGACTAATCATCTTGCTACATAATCGTCATGGAGAACACATCATCCAGACCTCACAGGAGAACTAATCATCCTGCTACATAGTTGCCACGGGAGAACTAATTATCCCGGCCCACAAGAGAACTAATCATCCTGTTCATAGCGCACCACCAGGGGAGGGTGAGTCGCCTTGTGGTCGTATATTGCTCCAGTATGTACCCCAAGCCCCGTAAAGCTCCTAGAGCTCAATGCATGCAACATGCAGGACCTTTATAAGAAGGTCTCTCCACGACTCCAAGTCATTCGGGAAAGTCACAGATTTGACCTTTCCTCGGGGCTTTGACAAAGTGTAGCAACCTGTACATCATCTTAATGCGATGGAGCCTCCTTGCTCATTGACTTAACATATCCCAGATAAGGCAGTACCTGATGTCTATCTACTGGAGCGATCGTCGAATACGGGATTCCTCAAAAATCGAATCCCACCTCTGGTTGTCACAGAGAATCATAGTGGTATTCATCATGTGTACTCATTGAAGAGTTTTCACAACCAAGCAACTTCACATGAGGTCATACTCGTAGTTATGTATCCGATCTCGGCGGTACTTATAACAACCGACTTCTACTTCTTGCTTTGAAGCAAAATCCAAAGAGAACCAGCAATGATAAGTGCTCTAGTGTTCCTCCACACTGCCTGCCCAATCAACATTCAAAGAATCATGCAGTTTTCATATTTCTGGCAGTGTATCTCAATCCATGAGAGATTGTGCCCCGAAGATATCTCAGAAGATTCTTAGCACCAATCCAGTGAGGCTCAACCAAATATGAGCTCACCATGCCTACTACAACACATATGTCCGGACGGAAGTTCACCAAGAACATCAACGCGAATGAGTTTATGAGGCTCAGAGGCATTTCCCAAATCTGTTCTGACATCACTACCATATAACTTCTGAAAGTTGAGATCCTCGAGGTAGTCACAGGTTTGCGGTTTATCATTCCACATCTGGAATCCAACTCCCTCTGTCTTCTACAAATGAGAGGGTCTGCACTTGTCAAACCTAGGTGCCGGTATGAGAGGTCTATCATCCACAAACTTCGAATGGTTTGGATTGATTTCACTCCTAGTGAATCTCAGCTTCATCAGATAGTTGTTGGTCCTCTCATACTATGCCCAAGGTGTTTTGCTTCAAGCCATAGAGGGCTTTCTACCACCTGCATACATGAGATTCCTGATCATGAATCTCAAACTCCTCGGGTTGTTCCAAACCTGTGGACCTGTGGCATGAGGGGATGTTCTTTTTGAATTCAGGTATCCCTGTCACCATTTGACTCACAGACCTCCGGTGCTATGTTAATGGACATGGTCCCCAATGGACTTCCTGCAACTTGATACAACCCTGAAAAAACATCTTTGAAAAATCTATTTTCAAACCCGTACCTTTCCATCGATGAGTGCCACCCTATAACCTTTGACTTCCATTGTTGAAATGGAGACCAGGTTCTTCTTGCGATCAGGTACATAAAAGAGATTTTGTAAATGAATCGAGTTACCCTCATTCAATTGAGGGGTAACATTCCCTACACCCTTAGATTCGGGATAGGTGGCATCGACTCCAAGTATAATCCCACGATTGTTTCTATCTCTACCAAACTAGAGAGTGCACCCATCTATCTGATGAAGTGCATTGAAGCACTACAATCAATAAACCAGATTCCCAAAGAATCTGAAAGAGAGGGCCAATACAAGATAACACTTTTTTTATCTTATCAGAAACAACATTTGATTCTTCATACCTGGGGTTCCTTGCTTTCCTTGAAGAGTCGACCATAGAAAATTTTAGGGGCAAATGTTCGCCCTTTGGCGAAATTAAGGGGTTTTAAATTTTTAGTGGGCGAATATTTTGTATTTTAGTACATTTTTACAAATCACCTCAAATAGCCCACCTTATTTTAAGGGAGAGGGTAAAAAAGGTAAATTTAGCCCTTGAAATTAGGAGTTAGAACCTTCCATTCGCCCATTTTCAAGAATAGGTTTTATTTAAGTGAATCCATTTGCCCATTTTCACGAATAGGTTTTATTTAAGTGAATGCTATGGGCCAAATACCATATTTATAAAAGAGGTATGGTGAATTAATAAAAATATAAATAAATGAGAGGTAT